>VICG01000001.1:4007500-4238823 GCA_008692225.1 Monilinia fructicola | reverse complement strand
ACCCTAACCCTAACCCTAACCCTAACCCTAACCCTAACCCTAACCCTAACCCTACCCTAACCCTAAACCCTAACCCTAACCCTAACCCTAACCCTTTTTTTTTAAAATAGCGATAGCGGTTACCCCTACGGGGGTATTTTCTTTTCCCAATCCCTGTAGCGGTTACCCCTACGGGGTTAATACTTTCATTTTAAATATTATATTAATATAAAATATTATTAATAATTATAATAATAATAAAGAAAATATTATTAATAACTCTAATTATAATAAATAAAATGATATTAATAATAATGAATAAAATAATGATTATAATTAAAATAATATTAAAATAAATAATATTAATATTTAAATAAATAATATTTAAAAAATTCAAAATTAAAAAAAAATAAAAGAGGTGTCCAAACGTAACTACTTAGAATATGAAATATATTCCCCACTCTGCTATTTATAGCCGAACTTATATATACTAACGTAAAACGAGGCTTTTTCGTTCTTTGTTAGAGGGTGTTGGGCTCAACGAATCAGAGGTTAGCATATATGCGGAGGATTATAAATTGTATTACTAATCAGATTAATAATACGATCAGGATACCCCTGTCTCTTACTAGGGTATTACCCCCTGAAAGTTCCACTTATACCTAATGGTTTTGAGCTAATAGGATCAGCATAAATGTACCCGCAGTAGTTTGTCACGTTTGAATAAATTAGTTCACTTATTTTAAAATATATATTATACGTTTATAATAAATAATTCAAATTTTGAAATTTTCAAAAATGTTATAAAGCCCCCTGCTTGTTTTAATTTGATATTAGCTTTTTTTTAAATTTTTATAATATAAGATTAAATTAATATTAATAAATTAAAATATTATTTAAAATATATTATTTTTTCGAAATACTACTACCCCACATCACCCTAGTTAAACGCTTTTCCATAACTAATAATTCAAACTAGTACAGATTCTTTAATTTTTGAGATAATTTAAAATAAATTATATATATATAGAATTTAAATAAATTCCTATTATATAGTATTGCGAATTTTTAATTTGTATAAAGATTTAAGCTAATTAGAGTGATAATGAATTAAATTGAATTTGAATGAATATTTTGTTAAGGCCACCACCCCCCTATCGAAATGGCTTTACCCCACATACCACCAAAATACTAATATATTAAAATTTGTATAGATTCTTTCAATTATTTGAGATAATTTAAAAAAAATTTTCATATATGATTTAAATAATTTAAATGAAAAGCTTTATAATATAAGATTTTAAATTTTTAAATTATATTCAATATTTAAAGCGAAATATGATAATGGCCGAATTCAAGACTATTTTTCGCGGGCTATTACCCCCCCTGTCGAAATAGGCCACCACCGGTGGTAGTCCCGTGAAAAAATTTATAGAATAGTTATTAGAGGTATCCAAATGTAATTACCCAGAATATTTTATTGAGGTTAAATATTCTTTATTTTGTCATTTATAGCCAAACTTATATATATTAATGTAAAACAAAGCTTTTTTGTTTTTTGTTAAGAGGGTATTGGGCCTAACAAATCAAAGAGGTTAGCATATATGCAGAGGATTACAAATTGTATTACTAATCAAGATTAATAATACAATTAGGATACCCCTGTCTTTTATTAAGGGTATTACCCCCTAAAAGTTCCATTTATACTTAATAAAATTAAGTTAATAGGATTAGCATAAATATACCCGTAGTAATTTATTACATTTAAACAAATTAGCTTACTTATTTTAAAATATATATTATACCTTTATTAATAAATAATTCGAATTTTCGAAAATTTTAAAAAATATGTTATAAAGCCCTCTGCTTATTTGTTTTAATTTGAATATTAGCTTTTTTTAGATTTTTATAATATAAAGATTGAATTAATATTAATATATTAAAAAATGTTATTTAAAATATTATATTTTTTGGAAATTTCTATTACTATCTATAATACCCTTACTTTGGCTAATTATTTTTATATAACTTAATAATTTCAAACTGGTATAAATCCTTCAATTTTAAAGATAATTTAAAATAAATTTTATATATAAAATATTTAAATAAATCTTTATTATATAATATTTTAAATTTTTAATTTATATTAAAGATTTAAGCTAATTAAGAGTAATAATAAATTCGAATTTGTAAATGAATATTTTGTTAGGTTACCACTCCCTTTTGTTCGAAATGGCTTTACCCTACATACTACCAAAATGACTAATATATTAAAATGTGTATAAGATCCTTTCAATATTGAAGATAATTTAAAATAAATTTTATATATGAAATAATTTAAATAAAGCTTTATAATATACAATTTTAAAATTTTAAATTATATTAATATTTAAGCGAATTATAATGGTGGCCGATTTCGAACTATTTTTTCGCGGGCCATTATTCACCCCCCTTATCGAAATAAGGCCACCACCGGTAATGGCCCGCGAAAAAATTTCATAGAATAGTTATTAGAGATATTCAAACGTAACCATTTAAAATATGAAATATTCCCCACTCTGCTATTTATAGCCGAACTTATATATATTAATGTAAAATAAGGCTTTTTTGTTCTTTGTTAAAAAGTATTAGGTTTAATAAATCAAAGGTTAATATATATACAAAGGATTATAAATTGTATTATTAATCAGATTAATAATACAATTAGAAATACTTTTGTTTTTTATTAAAAGTATTATCTTTTAAAGGTTTCTATTTATACCTAATGGAATTAAAGCTTAATAGAATTCAGTATAAATGTATTTGCAATAATTTATTATATTTAAACAAAATTAAGTTTATTTATTTTAAAAAATATATATTATACCTTTATAATAAATAATTTCGAATTTTGAAAATTTTAAAAAATATTATAAAGCCCCTTATTTGTTTTAATTTAAATATTAGCTTTTTTTAGATTTTTTTAAAATATAAGATTGAATTAATATTAATATATAAAAAATGTTATTTAAAATATTATATTTTTTGAAATTCTACTACTCTACAATACTTTTACCCTGGTCAATCATTTTTATATAGCTTAATAATTTAAACTTAGTACAGATCCTTTCAATTTTAAAGATAATTTAATATAAATTTTATATATAAAAATATTTAAATAAATCTTTATTCTATAGTATTTTAAATTTTTAAATTTATATTAAGATTTAAGTTAATTAGAATAATAATAAATTTGAATTATAAATGAATATTTTATTAAACCACACACCCTGTTATCGAAATAGCTTTACTTTACATACTATCTAAAATGTTAATATATTGAAAATGTATACAAATCCTTCAATTTATTAAAAATAATTTAAAATAAATTTTATATATGAATAATTTAAATAAAGTTTTATAATATATGATTTTAAATTTTTAAATTATATCAATATTTAAGCGAATTATAATAATAGCTAATTCAATTATTTTTACAGGTTATTGTCTCCCTTTATCGAAATAAATTATTATTAATAGTAACCTACGAAAAAATTATAAAATAGTTATTAAAGTATTTTCTTTTTCTAATCCCTGTAGCAATTACCCTTATAAAGGGCATTTTCTTTTCTCAATCTCTATAGCAATTACTCTTACAGGGTTAATACTTTTATTTTTAAACATTATATTAATATTATTTAATATTCTTAATAATTATAAAATAATAATAATAATAATAATTATAATAATAATAAATAAAATATTATTAAATAAAATATTATTAATAATTATAATAATTGAAATATTATTAATAATTATAATAATTAAAATAATATTAAAATAAATAATACTAATAAATAATATTAATATTTAAATAAATAATATTTAAAAATTAAAAAAATAAAAGAGATATTCAAATGTAACCATTTAGAATATGAAATATTTCCCACTCTGCTATTTATAGCTGAATTTATATATATTAATGTAAAACAAGACTTTTTTATTCTTTATTAAAAAATATTAGATCTAACAAATCAAAAGTTAGTATATATATAAAGGATTACAAATTGTATTACTAATTAGATTAATAATGTGATTAGGATACTTTTATTTTTTATTAGGGTATTACCTTCTGAAAGTTTTATTTATACCTAATGAAATTAAGCTAATAGAATCAGTATAAATATATTCACAATAATTTGTTATATTTAAACAAATTAGCTCACTTATTTTAAAATATATATTATATCTTTATTATAAATAATTCGAATTTCGAAATTTTAAAAAATGTTATAAAGCCCTCTGTTTATTTTAATTGAATATTAGCTTTTTTTAAATTTTTATAATATAAAATTAAATTAATATTAATATATAAAAAATGTTATTTAAAATATTATATTTTTTGAAATTCTATTACCCTACAATACCCTTACCCTAACCAATCATTTTTTTATAACTAATCATTTAAATTGGTACAAATCCTTCAATTTTTGAGATAATTTAAAATAAATTATATATATAAAAATATTTTAAATAAATCTTTATTATATAATATTTTAAATTTTTAATTTATATTAAGATTTAAGCTAATTAAAATAATAATAAATTTGAATTTATATGAATATTTTGTTAGGCTACCACCCCCCTATCAAAATGGTTTTACTTTATATACCACCAAAATACTAATATATTAAAATCCGTACAGATCCTTCAATTTTTGAGATAATTTAAAAAAAATTTTATATATAAATAATTTAAATAAAGCTTTATAATATACGATTTTAAAATTTTAAATTATATTAATATTTAAACGAATTATAGTAATAGCCAATTCAACTATTTTTCGTGGGCCACCACCCCCCCTATTAAAATGGGTTATCACCGGTGGTGGCCCGCAAAAAATTTATAGAATAGTTATTAGGGGTTAATACTTTCATTTTAAATATTATATATTAATATTAATAATATTAATAAGGGTTTTCTTTTTAATAATAATAAAGTTAAAATATTATTAATAACTCTAATTATAATAAATAAAATATTATTAATAATTATATATAATAATGAATAAAATAATAATTATAATTAAAATAATATTAAAATAAATAATATTAATAATATTTAAATAAATAATATTTAAAAAAATTAAAAATTAAAAAAAAGGAGGTGTTCAAACGTAACCACTTAGAAATATTTTATCAAGATTAAATATTCCCCATTCTGCCATTTATAACCGAACTTATATATACTAGCATAAAATAAAACTTTTTTGTTCTTTGTTAAAAAATATTAAATTTAACAAATCAAAGATTAATATATATACAAAGGATTATAAATTGTATTATTAATTAAATTAATAATGCAATCAAAACACCTCTATCTCTTACTAAGATATTACCCTTTAAAAGTTTTATTTATACCTAATAGAATTAAACTAATAAAATTAATATAAATGTATCCACAATAGTTTATTACATTTGAACAAATTAGCTTATTTATTTTAAAATATATATTATACCTTTATAATAAATAATCCGAATTTTAAGATTTTAAAAAATATCATAAAGTCCTTCGATCACTTTAATTCGATATTAGTTTTTTTTAGATTTTTATAATATAAGATTGAATTAATATAAATATATTAAGAATAATATTTGAAATAGTATATTTTCTAGAATCCTACTACCCTATATCACTTTAACTAATCATTTTCATATACTTGATAATTTAAACCTATACAAATTGGCAAGATACGTGTATCGTGGTAAAAGCTGATCTGTATTAAACTGTCTAATGCTGTCTACTTATAGCTAAGCCTATGCTGTCCGCTCCTGCCGACGACGTCGGCAACGCTAACCGTGTCGTCCTTGCCGACACGCCAAGGGTGTCGGCTCCAAGGCCGACTCCTTCCGTGTCGGTCGTGACACGACCGTCACACAAATCCTTTAATATTTAAGATGATTTAAAATAAATTTTATATATATAAATAATTTAAATAAAGCTTTATAATATACGATTTTAAATTTTTAAATTATATTAATATTTGAGCAAATTATAGTAATAGCCGATTCGATTATTTTTCGCGGGCCACCACCCTCCCTATCGAAATAGATCACCACCGATGGTGGCCCGCGAAAAAATCTATGGAATAGTTATTGAGTTGTAAGGTTAAAAAATCGTTATCGTTATATCATTAGAAAAAGCCCTCAGGGATAATAATATAATTCGAGATTTAAAATAATAGTATTATAGCTTTATTAAATAATTCGTATAATTCAATCTTAGCTTTATAAACTCTTATAATAATAAGAGCTAATTATAGGTTCGTAGAAGGCACTATATATAGATATTAAATCTTCGCCCTCTTAATATTATATACTAGTAGTATATAACGTAGTTATTATCTTAACTTTGAATTTTTAATTAAGTATTTGTGTTTTATACTATACTTTATTTGATTCTAGAATAATAGTTTTCATTATGATATGAAATTATTATAAATAAAATTTAGAATAAATCTTTAAAAGTGCGAGCATTAAGGTAGTTTTAGTAACGGGTTAAACGGAAGTGTGGCATCCACTATTGCGTGTCTAGCACCTAATTAAAGGAGTGCTAATGGAGGATTATATAAGAAGATCCATCGATTATAATTAACCTTAATGCCGAGGTTATCTATTTTACTCCCTCATTATAATACAGACCACACCGACAAACCGATAGCTGTATTCAATCAACATATCTTTCTTTCAACGATCTAACTGTCTAACTATCTAACCTATATCAAATTCGAAAATATCAATATGACTATAAAAGTCCTCATCATTGGTGCTGGTGCAGTTGGTGCATTCTATGGATCTCGGATAGCTCAAGTCCAACATACTCAAGTATCCGTTATATGTCGATCAAATTACGAAGCTGTTGTAGCTAATGGCTTCAATATCACGTCACCAAAATTTGGAGAGTACAAATTTATTCCTCATCAAACATTTGCCAATCCACAAGACGCTCGAAATTCAAACGAATCTTGGGATTTCATTGTCGTAAGCACGAAGGCACTTCCAGATGTTAGTGATGATTCTGAGATCCTCGAAGGTCTCGTCAAGAAAGGTCATACATCTGTCGTGTTGATCCAGAATGGCCTTGGTGTAGAAGAACCATATTCGAAAAGGTTCATAGGATCTACCATTCTAAGTGCTGTTACTATTGTCAGCGCTGAACAAAGTTCTCCGGGAATCATCAAGCATAATAGATGGACAAGAATAAGCATTGGTCCATATTTGCCGGGAATTGTTGAATCAACGAGTTTGAATGATAATCAAGAGATGGCAGTCCGCCGGAACAGTACATTTGTCAAGTTGTTACAAAGAGGAGGAATCTCAGACGCCCAAGAGTATTCGCACTGGAAACTTCAAATGGTCAGATGGCATAAAATTGCAATCAATGCCAGTATGAATCCTTCAGCTGTTCTTTCGGCCGGGAGTACCAATAATGACATGTCGCTTGATCCGGAGCTTTATATTCATCTGAAAGGTGTTATGGATGAAGTGTTAGAAACAGCTCCGAAGATATTGGGGACCAAGTTACCAGCAGAATTTGCGACTTCGGAGCAGCTACTGAAGAGCACACAGAAAAACACAAGCGGGAGCAAGCCAAGCATGTTGTTAGATTGGGAACAGGGGAAAACCATGGAGCTTGAGGTTATTCTAGGAAATCCGATTCGAATTGCGAGAAGTCATGGGTTGGAAATGCCGCGACTCCAAACACTGTATTCGCTATTGAGAAAGGCACAAGACAATAGAAAGAAGGAGAAAATGGCCAGCAAACTCTGAGTCGTTACTATTCTCTTGTTACTCATATTGAGAGATTCATATATTCAATACACAGTCACTCTTGTCATACACTCTGCATCTAATTTCAAAAACCTCGATACAGATAATAACACCAACCTAACAAATTTTACATTATGTTCGATGTTTATCCTTCTCCAGATGTGGATATTAGGGAAACGATTAATCTTCTCTTCCCAAGTATTATGATATCTAACGATACAAATCCAATTTCCAAATGGTTATGCCTTTTCCACCGAGAATCTGAACGTTGTTAGAGACCTGATCAAAGTAAATGTAGATTTATTCTCTCACCACCTGATCATTGTGTGGCACTTCAAAGCTAACAATATGCAATTCAGTGTGACGAGTCAGGAATCTTGCATCTTTTGAGTCTTATAGTTTTATAGATCAATATATGCAGAGTATACAAGTCAACCCATTAATATAGAAACATCTATTGTAAGTTTTCACTTTGGTAATGAGAGACATGTGCTGATGAATGTCAAGGAAAGACAAAAGATACAGCCAATCTGAAAGCAAAGGAGACAAACATACACTAGCTAGATCATCAAAATGAAAGAGGTTATTTAGAATGAATTATTCCAACAACAAGTGTGACATACTGAGGAATTCCCTGGAATGATACAAGACATGCAAACTGAAAACCCCGAAATCAAGAAAACGGATACATGAATACCATCCACATCATAATAATACAACTGAAATCAATAATTTATGATTCAGTAATCGTAGATGAACGGGTTTTGGTGTTGATAAAAAAGTATGTAAGCCCTAGGAATAGTTTCCATAACCGCAAGCTGGTACTTTTTGATTTCTCCGGTTTATCTCGAGGTATCAGGGACAACAAGCTACTCTTGGGCAAGAAATCGCGCATGACATAAGTTGGTGCTCAACTTCATTCAGGACAATTATTAGTTTGAAGAGGGAATATGGAAGATGAGGGATAAAATGTGGATAGACGGCACGAGCAATGATAGTTTGGTATGATAGAGGTGGCATGTTCATCTTTTAATGTGACTAAGGCAACCATAATAGCTTGCAGTTGGTCCATAATCCAACCTCCAGCATCAGCACCCAAATCTAATTACGCCAATTCCAGATCCTCGTTGGACGTCCTCCCCGATAATGGGCCTGGCCGCGACTAGCTCCTCTAGATCTGGGAGCAGAGGGCGCATTCATAATGGTTGTGCCGTTAACACGAGCAAACCCATCCGCAATTCTACGAGGGGTTGCTGTTGCTGCACCACCTCCTCCACCACCAAAGTTATCCCTTGTTGGCGTTCTATCGTTATCCACCATCCCTGCCACAACCACGGCTCCACTAGGACGAAGCACCTCGAGTTCAACCTGTTCCACTGTCCCCGGAGCATGTGGAATGGTAGGCAATATATACGTAGCCGGGGTGTTGTACGCGTGGTTGTACATGCATCTTGGTGTCAGAGGGAGAGCTGGTGAGCCAGGTGATCGCGACTGTACTGAACAATCTCTAAGGCTTGGGGTCTCAGGACTTGCCTCAGATTTGAAAGATTGAACGGATGTTGTATCTTCGGAGCTTTCACCAACAGCGCTACTAGCTCCCAGACTAGCTGTGGATCCGGCGGGAGGGCCATATATATTAGTGCGTCTGCTAATGGGATCGATGAAAGCTTGATTACCGTCATCCAGTATGAGCACACGGTTAGAGTCGCTAGATTGTCCATGATACCAAGCACGCTGGATTGGAGGACCAGATTCAATCTAATAAGATGAGTTAGTATAACTTAAAACAAAAGAATAGTTCATGAATATGAATACTAACATCATGGTGGCACCAAAAGGAACAGATACCAGCCCGGGACTGTTGAGGAGGCATTCCATATTGACTCAAAGCATATACTTGGTACCGAAAATCATTGTAGAACCGGGTATATACTCTTGGAGGATGGATATACTGGCGTGGGTCAACGGACGATTGTGGAATGAAAATAAGCTGGTATCCTAGATCTTCCCTAGGACAGTGCCGACAAAGATGGTCATAGCATATGTATATGGGCGCTCTGTACTCTGCTGTGGGACAAACAACAGTTCTTGCACCTGGCCCTGAAACACCAGCTATAGCTTTTCGGCCGGTATCATTCATCGTCCTTAGTTTCTGAAAGAGATTAGGACTTTCACGGTGGATGAGATAGCTTTGAAAGGGTAGCAATGTCGGGTGTTATAGATGGGATTAAAAGAGCGGCAGTTAAGATCGTGGAAATGAGAGTTTGAGGAATTTTTGCGCAGGTAGGCTTGATCCCCAAGGTGCTTTTGAGACTTTGGAAAGGTGGGAAAGGTAGATCAAAGTTTGGAAATTTTGAAAGCTACTTCACGACGTTGTCAAAAGGTAAAAAAGGCCGTCAGGTGGCGCGTTATCAACAACCTTGGTATGGCCGTGTTAGAAAAAGGCTTCTGGAAGAGTAATATGCGAACAGGTCGTAGTTGCGTCGGAGATCATCACAAACAGTTCAGAAGGAAGTTTAAGAAGGCTTGGAAAAAGGGAACGAAAGTACAGCGGCTGAAGTGATATCAACTAGCAGTGTACAGGAGACGTATATTGGAAAAAGATTATCAAGTATCAGGAAACTCTGTATACTTTAGGAAAAGACCAACTCCAGCTTGAAAGAATTGCTATTTTTGAGGGAAAAATTTGCACACTAATAAGAGCATCAATCCAAGACGAAAGACGGATACCGGTGCAGGTGAATGAATTGTTAATTTCCTCAATGGGTAATCCCATGTGGAAATCCGCCCGGAAACCGCTCGATTCCTCATTGATAGGTATCAATTGTATCGTCTTATATTCGACTACACTATTTCCCGCTCTGATTCACCAAAACTCCGGCATTCACCGTAATGAGATTCATGGTCACAGATTCAAAATTCCCAAGGTCCTGCTAAGCTTCAAGGCTCAACCTCACAGCTAATCTTCTCCCTGATCTTCTTATTGATACTACCTAGGTAGTATTAGATTCATATGTCCTCAAGGCTAAGCCCTTCTAATAATCTACACCACAAAATTTCAAATCAGCCACTACTTACAGTATGAACAGGCTATGTGCTCCTTTGTCAGGAAACTCACATTTTTTCTTCATTCTGGATGATCTATATCATCATAATGGTTGTGATTAACTAGCAGTTATTTGTCTTTGGTGGATTGGACTGAGATCCTGTGCTTGTGAGTCTGATGATGAAGGGGGAGAATACCTACCATTGCACCACCCAAATACTCTAGCATCTTTCTAAGACTCGGATAACTAGGTAGTTACCTGAGTACTCACTGACTGCATTCAAGATCTCCCCAAGCATTCATATTCATATAAAGGCCACTAATCTGCCTAAAGTTCCCATCGTTTTCGAATATATAGTGCTATCACTTGGCAGCGATGTTACCATTCCCTTCCTGGCATCAATACAGCCAGAATGCCAATTTCACTTCTATTAATATCCATGCATGGTCCCATACCTATCCCCCTTTTTTTTTGTGGAAAATCTGGTGAGTACCTATACTAGAAGCGACATCAGAAAATTATTGGTATGGGGGGACCGATATTGCAGCTTGTGCCGGGGGGAATTTCTTGTATTGCGGCGTTACCAATACCTTTCCTGGAATATTGTCTCTTTTTTGTTTCCAATAACAATTTGGAAGGGAGATCTTATTAGACGCATTTTAGGACCTCGATTCTATACTTAAAATTCTTCCCTTTGTGTACTTGATTCTTGTATCCGGATGGGTGAATTTACACTTCAACGATCTATTCCGGTTCCACGACGAATGCATGTGCTGCCTTGTCCGTTATCGCATCAAAACTGTAGCTTATAATTTTCAAGATACAGTTTCATATTGTCAATAATGGTCTCTTTGGATGATACAAAGTCGGCAATATTGAGGAATTCTTCCAGTTTGCATGGCTTCCTTCGAGGTCCCCAGCCGCGCGTCTTCTGTTACCTGTTGCAGTTGATTAATGAAAATGTAATTTGTTGGTAGGTTTCCTTCTACATGTAGAGCGTGCGATTATGTGCTTGAATAACAGGACGTGAATCCCCTACAACAAAGCTTAAGGATTACGAAGGAAATGAAGAGAAGCAATTGATCTTTGCTCGTTCATCTGAGGAAGGTTCTCCAATATGAGTCCTCTGGCTTCATTTTCATGAGTAAGTCTTAGCTTCTTGATTGAGACTGAAGTTTTGATACTTTGATACTTCTGAGCAGAAAGTTTGCAAGAGATACGGTATGTACTGTCTTGCTGTGGTACATTCAGTTTGTCAACGAATTCTTCCCAAACCTAGGAAAAACCTTTGCAGATGATACTTTAGAGGCCGAATATTCTGCAGCGGAACCCTGGCATCGTAGAGAAGACTCTTTTCCAAAGAATGTATGCAAAAGTAGTAAATCGGGTATCAGATAGTACGCGAAGTTATGTGGTGATAATCCAGACCCACTCGCGCAGTTGAATATTCCCGGGGAATTGATAGCTGAGGAGCGAGTTAGGTCTTTCAATGAGGCTACACTATTGGAATTAATATTTGTAATGTGTCAAGAACTGCACCATGGGCAAAAGGGGTAAGGCATCCCTCGTTCTGGCGTAGAAAAGTAAAAATCAACACTCAAAGCCACAAATCACATATATGGGAGTTGAAACGTAGATAACAAGAAAGGGGAGATACAGAAAGATGTTGAGCCTTTGTAAATGTTGGCAGAGGTGCTTAAATTACGAGTTGCTATAGAAGGAATGGATTTCGTGAAGAGGGTCGAGGTATGGTAATCGATTGGAATTTATTCTTAATATCCTGGGTTCCGTTTCCCTGAAGCTCTTAACCAACCACTTTCTCCCCATAAGAGCCACTTGTTCTTATATTTCGGATTGAGTTCCAGTAATAATTCCACTTCTTATACTGCTCTTGATGGTAGAACCTGTTGGCGAAATTTAACATGACGCATGCAAACACAGAACGTTCTCTTATGTAGGTGAACTAACTACCAATTTTCGAAAATTTCTTCAACTCATTGTGGAAGAAAATTTTATGCTTATATTATATGGAAGCTTTGGAAAATGTGACTCAGGAACTGTACAAAAAGGGATTCGTCATGGAATTGCCTTGAGGACTACTTCCTCTCTGATCAGACAAATATTATATGTTAGATTGAATACCGACATTCCGCGAGATTGTGACACTTTTGGTTAGATCCCACAACCCAAGTTTCTCTTCAAATATCTCATCGTCTCTTATCTCAATGTGCCCATCTGAGGTAAGAAATCTGACGTCCTTGATTGATCGTGTACCCCAGTCGATGCCCTCACCATTGAAAAAGGCACCCACTGGCTTTAACCACTCTATCAACAATTCTTTCTCAATATTAGTCAATGAATCACCATTCCCAAAAAACCAAATTGACATATCGGTCCCGTGAGTTGCGCCAAGCTCTTTGGGGTGGGTTTTTTCCACACTCTTGGTCCTCCAATCAATCCTATATCGATGAATACTTTCAAGTGGTACCTGTGAATATATTGACGCAAGAAAACCGCGCATGGTAGAATGGATTTGCAAATCGGCATACAATTTACCAAAAATGTCAATCCAATACGTTGCCGGTGGATTGGAAGAAGAGTCATGTCGTGGCTTGTATTTATCGCAAACCACCTTCACGATGCGCCGAGGATAATCCCATGACAGACGTTCAATCAGTGCTTCATATGAGCTTGGGGGGAACACATTCTTGTAACCATGGAATTCCTGCGTGAGATCCCCGATCATAGTTTGGATACCTAGTTCTTTCATCCGTTTTCCAAATGAACCATCATAGATCTTTGTGAATAAATCTTTCGAGATAAATTTACCATCCAGAACTGGTCGAATGAATATTTGCTTTATCTTTCCAACTGCGAAGATCAGTTCATCAGAGCTTTTGGCGAGAAGAGCTTCCACCTTATCTTTTCCACTCAAATATTGGGGGATTCTCAAGACGGCAAGTAAATCATCGAATTGTTCTTGAGCTTGAGATATTCTTCTGGGTTCCACTCCACAACCATTTGACCATTGAACAACCCTACGAATAATTTGTCGATTGGAATTTGGACCGATATCATAAGCCAGTTGATAAAAAGTAGAATAAGAACCAGCGGACAAACCACCGACCGTGATATTCTCTTTATTACCACCGAAATACTCAATATTATCATATGTCCATTCAAGAGCGGCTCTTTGATCCCAAAAGCCCAAGTTCCCAGCTGAAGTATAATCCCATAACTCTCTCCCAGCTAAGAATCCTAAGACTCCGAGTCGATAGGCGGGGCAGACAATGATACATTTGACATCGGTCTCAGCAAGCAATGAAGATGGATCGGTCCAATTATTGGACCCATATTGTAGGAAGCCACCATCTTGATATGATTATTAGATTTACTTCATACAATCGGTTTTGGGATGGTACACACGGATATACATAAATACCGGCCAGCCATCTGAAGGTGGGGTTCCCATGGGTACATAAATATTTGATTGCAAACAATCCTCAGTCGATGGATCTCTGTCCATGAATTCCGAAATCTGTGGACAAGGAAGAGAAGGTATATTGTATATTGTTGGATTATTTGCAGAACCATATGAGAATGCAGGAGGGAGTGGAAGAGGCTTTTGCCATCTTCGTTCGCCAGTTGGTGGTAAAGCATATGGGACCTTTAAAAAGCGATAACATTTTGATATACTGGTATTTTTATCAATGACAGGAGGACCTAAGAGAGTGCCTTTTTTGGGAATCGATATACGAAGAGAATTCATGTTCATCATGATTTCATTTGATGGATGGAAGTTGAGTGTTGAGCTCTGAATATTGAGTAGATAGTGAGTGTTGTTGGAGCTGTTGGTGTTGGTGTTGGTGTTGTGAGTTAGGTTCTGGTGGTTACGGGTATGTGACGGGTGAGTAAGATTAAGGTTAAGGTGGTTCCGTTCCGTTCTGACCTTCATCTAACCCATGTTGGTGATTACTAACTGATGAGTAATCTCATTTAATCTTATATATAGTTCTATACACGACGCCGACGCAAGATCCTCAGTCACACGAATTACACTGCGACTCAGTTGTACTTATCCTTCTCGGCCGTTGAAAGACGCTTACATCTTGCTGATGATTATACTCTTCAAATGTATAGAGTATCCCAATTATGAATAGAAAGATTGAAAGATAACCTTGGAACATCAAGTTTACCGCTTTCTTGGTGCACCGGGTGTCAACTGCAAACAGACGTACTGTAGGTTTCAAGGGTATATGAGGTGGCATAGAATGATAAGAGTGAGTATTAGGTACCCGCTATATTAGAGACCGTGATTCTCAGGGTTAAAGTTAAAGATGGTTTGGTTTATAGTATGTATGGTAGCATGTATCTTTACCATTCCATAGCTACCTACCTCTCAGTCATGTGAAAGTTATCTACAGAGATTCCTTCCTCGGATATCTCATTCTTCTTTGCTTTGACAGACAACCATTGCAGCGAAATCGCTCCCAAAATTGAACAACAAGATAAAACCATGGCAACATAAAAAGTGTGCGTCAAGGACTGGTTATATGCAAGCAAGACCTCTTCATAAAAGTCTTGTGGCACAAGTTCTTTAATCTCCAATGCGCCCGCGTCAAGAATAGCCTTCCCATCAACCGATGGGATAAATTTCTTTATGTTATCCAACAACTGGTTCGTGAAGACATTTTGTCCGACCGACACAAAGATCGCTGCAATCAAGTTTTCAAAAAACATAATACAAGCAGTACCAATGGGTACATCTGCGAGTGCCAAAGCGGTCTGGGGGGCAGTCAGAGCTGTGGGCAACCCGAAACCCACACCCGCACCAAATAATATCTGGTAGCCAATCCACTCTCCAGGACCAGAGTTGACATTGAGAGTGGTAAGGAGACCAGAGCCGATTGACAGACTGAAGACCGCTAGATACACGAAGGGTACATAATGTCCAGTGACGGTTGTGAGGGCACCGCAGATGAGAGAGGAAACAACAAAACTGAGGACCATAGGTATATTCATGACGCCGGATCGAATAGCACTGGCTGATGTGATTGCTTGGAACCAAATAGGAATCTAGGATATCATCAGTAAAACTTTCTCTTCAGATAGGGAATGACTTACATAATATACCATGAGAAAAAAAGAGGCGGTCACACAAGAACCGTAAAGAGCAGAACCCCAGATGTTTCGGTTTTTAAAAACCCTTGGTGGAACGGTCGCTTTTTCGCCACTAAGCACCTGGATTCCAAGGAAGCAAATGAATAGAAAACCAGCGAGAAGGAAGAGGGCGATGGTTCTTCCATCTTTCCACGTATATTTCGTACCGCCCCATTGCAAGGCAAGTAAAAGGCAAACAACACCAGGAACCAAAATAAATAGCCCAAAAAGATCCATCTGCTTCAAATTTTGAATGATACCGAGCTTATCTGTCTTGTTGACTGAGTCATTCTTGACAAATATGGCAATGCAGACAGAAGTGAGGAGACCAAGAGGCAAATTAATATAGAAACACCATCTCCACGTAAGGTGAGAATTGTCTGTGAAAGCTCCACCCATTAAAGGTCCAGCAATACAAGCAAACCCATACATACTACCCATCATTCCAATCAAAGTCGGTCGATGATGCGGCGGGGTGGAAATTGCAATTATATTATATGCCCCAGTAGCGATGCCACCACTTCCGATTCCAGAAACCGCACGTCCCACAATGAGAGCACTTGAGCTGGGTGCCGTCCCGGCGATAATCGATCCGATCTCGAAGATGAAGACTGATGCCAGATAGGTCCATTTCACAGAGTAGAATGTATATAATTTACCCCAGGATAGCTGAAAGGAACAGACAGTAAGGAGGTAAGAACTCGCATACCAACCAACATCGTTCAAAGTATGAAATCTATCCGTGATCTTAGGGATAGCGGAGGAAAGAATAGTGTTATCTAGGCCGACGCAGAAGAGACCGAGGTTTAAGCTGAACACAATCAAAACAAGTTTGATACCACTGGGATATTGGATAACGGATATATTTGGTGTCTGCTTGGATTCTGAAGACTTAAGCTCTTCGATTGCAGCATCATTGAAGATATCCGGCCGTCCATCACTGTAGATGAACCCGGAAATATTGACGACTTCTGGAATTGAGATATCTGACTCAGCCTTAGTGAGCTTGATGTTTGAATCTTTGGGTGACATTGAAAACTTGGGCACTCAATTGGAGTCGGTGGTACTTTTCGAAATCTGAGGCTGTGGAGTAGGAACAGTGGATTCTGGAAAGAGCAGTCAGGGTCCGTCAGAACTCCTGAACCTTGATAATTTTTGAAGCACACGATGGACTTCAACATTTCATATAAATTAATCAATGGAGGGTTATATCAATGAAAGGTGACACCAAACAAAACGACTGCATTGTAGATTCATGTTTCCCCTATTATTGAGCAGCATTAGCGAAAGCATAATTGAGTAAATGTGAGATGGAATGAGTCATAGTAACTCAGAATGAATTACCCTCCTACCTGGTCAATGCAACCTTCCAGTTTAACCATGATAGATCTAGTTTTAATTGAGACTGAAACTGAGCATGTGCACTGGGCCTTGATTGAGGCAAGATTTTCCAACTCATACACCGTCCGAATAAATATGCTGTGTGAATGTCTTCTGCAGTACAACGATTGATGATTAATTGAATGGTCTAGATTTGAAGAGAATGATTGCAAAGGATTGGAGATTGGAAGTTGGAGATCATCTAGTTCTAACCGAGATGCATCTCATGGTGTAAATTCAACAACTAATTCAAATATGAGAAATTGATGAAGTGAAAAATCTTGAGTATTGCTTAACCCCGGAAATAATACTTCCAATACTCTTTGAATCCCCAACTTTTCAACTCTGGCCTCAGTTCAACTATATAATCATTGAAGAAATTCTATGACCTGTTTTGTACATACATACATTTGAGAATTTTGAGGAGGAATTTCAAAAGGAAAGATTGCGTTTAACTTGGTCCGGGTCTGGAATACCCAGTATACACAAAGTCTAACCCAAAGTCTTGCTCTAGTGTTAACAAGGTGTACAATATGTGAATGGTGCTAGGGTCTGGTATTTCATGGCTCGGCAACATATATCTGGTCCTACATTTGCCTGCTGATATTACTGAGATCGAGGCTTAGGGCTGAGACGAGCTTGCTGAATGGTGAACTGTGGAATCTGTGGGAGGAGCTTAGCCATCATTATGAGTGTATGTGGTTGCAAAAGGACAAAGATGTGCTCATAAGGATGAAATTGATGGCAAGCAGAGAAAAAGTGTGTCGTTTTTAATAATAACAGTGTGGAGCTGTCTTGATTTATAGTACATGTACTCCTGATAAATGGCAATTATTGAACAAATCATACATCCCAAAGATCTCATTTGACTGTTAAGCAGTTATGTGATATGATACCGTATACGTATCAAAGGTGACTCCCAAATTTGGTTAACTTGGCTGACTTACCTCAGTCTTTGATGAGAAGAGAATTGAAATGTAATGTTGACACCCAGTTGCTACGCCACGGTTCCCCAAAGTGCTCCCAGCCTCCTGAAACTCTATCGGAGATCTCCCTGTCTCCCTTCCGCCCCCTCCCCCCATTATTGACTTGAAATATCAAAACTTGCCAGGCACAGACCAACTCCATCAAAATACAAACCACTCTCCCCTTCAGCAGAGCAACAACCACTGATCATCAAGCTGTCTCATCACTCAAGCTTTCTTCGTGGACTGTTTTGTGCCAAAGCAATGTTGACAAATGGCCAAAGCACAATATGGGCATTTATACTGAGTCATACCTCTCTTCTGACCACAGTTCAAACACTTGAACTTTCTTTTCATTTGCTCCTTGGGCCAAAAGAGACAGTGCTCGCAGCATGCTTGCTTATCAAGTTCTGTAACACACGAATACGACGCGAATATGTTCTCCATCTTCAGCCTAGATTGCATCTCAGCCTTCTCCTTGGCCTCAGCAGCAGATTTCTCCATTGCCTTCTTCGACTCGGTTTCAGCCTTACGTTTGGCATGTTTGACAGCGTCTGCAGCAGCTTTCTCTTTTCTCTTTTGTGCACCTGCTTCTTCTCTATTGCGAGCCTCACGTTCCCGGCGCTCCATCTCTGTATAAGATTGCGGGTTTCGGAAAGAGCCTTGTCTCGAGGAAGCTCGCGCAAACATATCTTGGAAAAACAGATTAAAGATCATCTCCTCCACGTCATCAAGATCATCATCTGAAGAGTCATAGTATGCCTGTGGATGGCCCCAAGCGCTTCCTCCGCCGAATCCACTAGAAAATTCTGGCTCATCATACACTCTGCGTTGATCCTCATCAGAGAGTACCTCGTAGGCCGCTTGCACCTAGATTGATATCATGTTAGCTCATGAACGTAAGTATCTTTGAAAACTGATCATAAACAACCTTTTGGAATTTTGCAGTAGCATCAGCATTATCTAGATTTTTATCGGGGTGATGAAATCTTGCTAATCGACGATAAGAAGCTGTGATTTCCTGTGCAGAAGCATCTCTGGCGACCTCGAGAGTCTCGTAGAGATCGAAATCTAAAGAAGAAGGCATTGTGATGATAAACAAGTATTGCGCGTTTGCAAGACGGAAATATATTACTTTTGGAATGCCTTTCTCTGGTAAATATAGGAAGTGGACTGGAATATTTGGAAGATTAACCGAATAAATGGAAGACTATGTGAATAAGGAGAGATATCGTTCTAATTGCAGGAATCACAAGTAAAGAATGATATCAATCAAAGATCAAGTCAAAAAGAAACCAAATGTCGAAACGTACTTGTTATTAATGAGAGAATTTGTTTGTTTGAAGTCTCTCTATGCAGAACGGATATATGCATCCATATGTTAGGTAAGAAGATACTACTGGACTGTAGCTAGTGTTTATTGGTTGATGGCTTGACCTTCCATTGCCTCTTTTTCTCTCAATCTGGTAGTATATTCATTATTATTATTAGTAGTATTATTATTATTATTATTAGGTATTGTATATTAATTAAGAAAATGGTGAATGAATAATTCCATTGAGGTAACAGATATTGAAAAAGAAAGAAAACGGTTCATATTGGATGGATAGTCATGTTATTATTATTCGGATGATATAGTAATAACTAAATTACAATTCATCCTTTGATGAAGGGATGAGAAAGGAGAACGCGCCTTAACTTTTGTTTTGACGCGCGAGCAGACGACTTGATTGATGCCACCGCCCAACATTCATTAGAGTAATTATTAAGATCTTACCAGCTTACTAGGCAGGTAGGTAATTTAGTAGCAAAGCCAATATGTCTACTCCGAACTATCATCATCATCATCATCATCATCATAGATTTGAAACGAGGACGTCCCAGGCCATTAGTCGATACAATTTTATTCAAGAAATCTCAAAATATATTCTCAGAAAATCTAAGAACCGACTAGCCTAGTTATAAAAGCTTCAGAATCCTACGCCCCAGCCACAATCCCCCCGAAGATTCCAAAGAAAAGCTGTTGAGACTCCTTCATCTGGGTTTCAAAACAGCTGCTTATATGTACAAGAGTATTACACATGTTTCTCTTCCTTTGCTTCGCTTCAATTCCAGATTTGCACCATCCTAATAAAGTGCCGCAAATCGGCAAGCCCGTTCCCAAACGCCCTTTCCATCCATCATATAGCGGCCTGCATACAAGAGATTCCTGTCTTATACTACAAGCCATCTATAGTTCTGGTCAAAATATCTACCAGAAACTACACCAACCAATATAATGTTGGCAGAGATTCTCCAACTTCGTCGCCTCAATCAACAACTTGTCAACTTGCTGAATATATGGCAACTCCTCCTCTGGTTTGAAATCATGACCCGTCAACTTCTCCTTGACTCGGACCAGAACTTGTACTGCCCTCTTGTTTTGATTCTCATGTGCATCCATATCCTGTGGACCTTGCGTTGTGGAATTAGTCCTTGCGCGGGGACGTGAAGCTGGAGGTCCGCCTGGAGCGGCTATAGGATCTCCAACATCTGAACCTAATGCTGATGGAGGAGCATTTACGTCCATTATTGACGGTCTACGAGCAGTAGAAGATATAAGGGATTCGCGGCGCTCAGAGCGGAAATTGGGCCCCACTGGAGAGGCTTCTCCATTCAAGCGCCAAGTGAGAAGAGGATCATGGATGAACTGAATTATTAGTAATGGATCTACAAGAGGAATTGAATAAAACTTACAGCCTCGAGAACAGCCATCAAAGACTCCTTGTTCTCCCTTAATACTCTCATGACATTCTCACAGGTGATTCTAAAGCTGCCCTCAATGTTGCTAACCTCCATAGCATAGGTCAACATTCTTGTCAATCTGAATGGGACTCTTTCTGGGTACTTTTCGCGAGTCATGGCTACTTCAAAACAATCTCCAAAATCGATATGCACAATATTACCAGTGATCCGATCAAGCATCAGGTTTGAAGGATGTCGATCACCAAGACCAAGAATATAGCCAACCATTGACATTACTCCTAATGATCGAGTGTAGTTTGTGCGTCTCTCGAGCCAGGACTCAGAGCTCTTGCTCTTTAACCAAAGAACACGATAAAGATCTTGGCCAGTTGTGTTATCGAGAGCGTAGCCGAAGACTTCAACCTTTTGCATGAGAGTAAGGTTATCGTAATCAGGGGCCATTTGTAGCATAATACGGTGCTCAATATTGAGCAAGATCTTCCGACTCTCTCTGTACTCGCGAATGAGAACGTGTAGAGTGTCACTATTCGGTACCCAACCAAGAAGACCAGAATTCTGAGACAATGGAATAGCAGGATATCTTTGAATGTTGAGATGACGTTTATACGACTCCGAATCACTGGTAAGTAGTGTATTGCAAAGACCGAACAATTGCATAACACGTTCATCTTGACGTATATCTTCATGTCCCTTGAGGCAGAAGACATAGGCGATACCGTCACTTCCCTTGAGACTAAGCTTCCTTGGACGCTGCTTAGATGAAATGACGCTGAAGTTGCTCTCAAAGTTGACGATTGATATGATACGTTTCCCACTTTGATAAGTTCCGGGTACAGCAAGTTCCAGATCATGAGCATTAAGAAGCTTGGGGGATACATAAGCAAGCTCGAGATTATTAAGTTGTGGTAATTGGCGTGCGATTCTTCTGAACACTTGATAGTACAAGTCCCAAGCTTGATTGATGTCTCCGAGATCTTTCGTTCTTTGGTAAGTGATACACCATTCTCGAGCCTCTTGAAGATCGCGGCCAAATGTTTGTGCGAAAGATATTTCTCGCAAAGTTTCAGGTCCGTTGTCGAGCATATCGTGCAAAGGGGCGAGTGTATTGAACATTCCATCGATATTGTGATCACCAAAGTACAATCTCGATGCTTCTTCAAGACCTTCATGCCACTGCTCATGCCATAATACTGCCACGCGAATCAACTCTTTGCTAACCAGATCTGCTTGATCCACCAACTTTGGACTGTGTTGTCGCATACTATCCATGATTTGCATTGCAGATCGCGAACGACGTGTATTGGGGGCAGATTTCATCGCAACAGTTAATGGATAAACGAGTGCTTGTGGATGAGCTCTGCCGACATCAGCGAGAAGATTATGGATGGAATTGCGGACACGAGTGTTTGGTTGGTTGATACGTGCGATAAGTTGAGGGATGACTTCCAACCAGGTATCAACGCTAACACTAGAAAATCCATCTGTAACGGCTTGATTGACTTCTATGTGCCCACCATGTGCGAACCAGAGTGTAAGAAGACGCAATGTATCCTGCAAGGAACTTCCTTGCGACAGAGCGATTGACTTGAAAAAACCACGAACAGCAGGAACAACATGGTCAATGATGGCTGTACCGGAATTATTATGCCAATCATGACCCAGTTCCGTGGTCATTGACTGAACGATCTCAAAGTTTGCCAAAGCCCAAGCATGCCATGCCTTATACCATTGTGGATTGAAGTGAGTTGCAGCTTTATATGAGGCGAGGACATCATTAACGGAGTTGTATTGCCATTCACCTTTCTTTTGGGCGACCTGCCATTCTCCTTGTTTAAGGCAACATCTGGCGAGAAGAGTGGTATGGTCAGCCAAGCCTTTTGGTGTTAGCAGGCTATGCGCATTTGCTCCTAAACCATTAGAATAACCATTTCCATTCATCATTACTCCATTGATACCATTATGACCATTCATAGAATGTAAATCATTCATAACACCCCCTTGATTTGCCATCTGGGCTTGTTGTAATTTCTCTGCCAAACCAGATGTGAATATTTTCAGAGCCTCCAATGCTTGAGATTGCTTGCCGACAGCCCAGTGAAATTTCAATATGGCGTACTGGACAGGAGCTTCAATTTGTTTGTTTGAAAGTCTAACCCGTCGATCACCATTCGCGCTCTCCACAATTTGAGGCAAAACCACATCCAAGCTCTCATCGCCACCCATCAGGGTCTTGAGGTGCTTTTCAGCCAAGCCCATACGCCCGGACTTTCTGCATAGGTTCGCAAATTTGATGGACATCTGCATATTCTCCATGGGGGTTATGACCAGTGCTCTTAACTTCAACATTCTCTGCCAAACCTCGACATTTCGTTGACATCCGAGCAAACGAGTCTCCCAAGTTCGTCGCATAACCTCTTGCTTGGCAGGATTGTTGTTGCTTTGCTTGTATATGCTAAGTTCTTCCAACTCTGCAAGCATTTGCACTCGAACAACAACTGTGTAAGCTCGGTTGTAAGACTCGCTGACCAAGGCACTCAATTCAGTGTCCAACCCTTCTCGGGCCTTTTGTACAAAGAGAGCAGCCTCACGGAACTGGTTGCGATGCAAAGCAAGAATAGCGCCAAAGAATGACCGATCCGGTGTATTGCTCTTCATGACACTTAAGTAGTCATCCATAAGATCCCACTTCCTGAGACCCCAAGCGGCTGCTGTAGCTAAGGGTGCAATGGCACGCTTGATCTCCAATGAAGAAGTATGCCATTTATCCTCGGCCAAAGCCGACAATGACTCCCACTCTCCCAAGGCGTGAAGACATCTCATTTTACCCATAATGACGTCAAAAGTCTCTGCTTGATCTGGAAAATCTTCTTCACGCCTCTTGTAAAATTCAAGAGCCTCTTCCCATCTCTCAAGCTTCTCGAACCATGTCTCTCGTAATGTGATACCGTCCTTGTAAAGTTGTGCTTTTCGTAATATACCAATCGCCGCATCATACTGCTGCAATTGATTGTTTATTTGAATCAATGCCTCAACAGCTCCACTGGTTTGGTCCTGACAGAATTCCAATTCCTTATAGTGAAGAGCCTTGGCCCAAGCATGGCATCTGCCAGCTTCTCGTCCGAGAACTCGTATATCAATTGGTAGTGCTTTATCATCATGCTCCATAAACTCTGCAAGGTTGAGTAAAATTCCCAAAAGATCAGGTGTAACGTGAGGAGATTTGATTGCCATCTCGATGTTCTGAATCAAATCGTCCTGATAACCTTCAAATAGTTCTCCCCAACATGAAACAAAGGCAGAATTGAATAATTCTCTTGCAAGCGGAGGATACACTGAAGCCAGTTGAGCACATGATCTAAGAGCATGATTTGGTGATTCCAGTAAAACAGATGCACTAAATTTTCGCATCCATTCCTGCCAATCTTCCTTGGTGGATTTCCCTGTTGCATCCCAAGCTGCCTTTAGATGAACGGGGTTGCTATCTAGTTTTTTATTAGAAACATCTGAGAAATCCACTTCGTCGGATTGATTCAGGTAGCGTTCCTCAGCGCTCAAGTCTTGTGGTAAAGCTTCTCCCTTTTGAAGCTTACTAACCAAGAGTTCATAGTTTTGATGCTGGATCTGGTGGCTGTTCAGAACTTTGTTGACTGTGCCGGCAAAATGCAAATAATCCCTTCCGAGTTGGAAGATCAAGGCACACAGAGTATCAAGAGATGCCATTCTCAATGAGCTATCAGAACCAGCTAAGACTCTCGAGAGAGGGTGAATAATTTTTGAGGCATAGTCATTAAGGTTGACATGTCGTGATATTTTACCAATAGTTTCAATGGCGGCCTTTCGAATGAAGGAAGGTTGTTGTTGTTTCTCGAATACGCCAACAATAACAGGTACGATTAAGTGCATATATTCCTCAGCACTGGATCCAAAAACTAGAAAGGCGTGAAGCACACGCTCTGATGGAAGACGTCTTGTGGAAGTATCCTTCTCCAACACACCCAGCATAAGCGGTAACAATCCCGCCAAGTAGATCTTGAACTCGCCTTCTAGAGACCTTGAAATTGCCTCTACAAGTTGAAGGATATTGGCTTGAAGTGGTGCAGATACATTCCAGAATTCTTGAAGCACTAGCACAATATCTGGTAGGTAGTTACGGATATGCTGTCGAACGATGGTTACCAAAAGGCTCAATTGGCTGAAGTATGACTCAAGACGATTTGTGGGGGACGTGCGAATGACCGACAGAAATGCAGGAATAATCTTGTCGAGGAACGAAACACATTCTAACCCCAAAGTTCTGAAGATTGACATGATAGCTTCAATAACCATAGCGTGATGTTGATTCAGAGATGGGTCCTTTAGGATGTTGAGAAGAGCATTAATAACGACAGTTGGGAAGTATTCCTTGTTCGAAGGTGTAAGACCTGTCATCATAAGAGAAATATCCGTCATCTGATTCGACTCTAAACGTAATTGCATTTCTGGAGATCGCTCTTCGACCTGTTGATGTCGATAGGGGTCCAAAGCACCAAGAATTCCCATTAGTTTGATTGTCTCCTGTCGTAATGGTCCTCGTTGAGGTTCACCCCGAATGATGTTTTGCAAAATCTCCAACAGGCGAGGGTATTCCAAATAAGGCTTAATGACATATCCTGAGTTGCTTGCCAGTTGACCCAAAGTTCGCAGAGAAGCCTCACGCTTGGCAGAAGAGCTCTGATCCTGCAAAGCCTCGATAATTATAGGCATGAGCTGCGGGATGTATGGAATCATACCTTCTCCACCGACACACGCAAGTTCGCCGATAGCTTTCATGATAGTAGCAGCTACCGCCGGACTAGGGTCGCACGCTTTTGGTAACAAAACGGAAATCATAGGATCCACATAAGGCTTGATCAATTTCTGTGAATTTTGCACAAGAAGGCTAAGCAGTTTTGCACTCTCTTCTTTGTTTCTTGCTACGTCAGAGAACTCGAGTTCTGTGAGCATTTGGACAAGGACCTTTCGTAGCGAAGGGATGACATATGCAGGATTAACGTGCGTCAAGCGACCAATGATTGCGATAGCGACTTCACGGATTTGGAATATTTCATCATTCAAAGCAAAGAACAGAGTTCGAATATTCTCAGCCTTGGCAAGATGGCGATCAAATCGTTCATCAAGGGCTGCTAAAACCACTCTTCGAATGCTAGGATCCGGATCTCCAACTCCGACTGTGAGTAATTTCTCGATAACTTCGCTGACGACCTGAATCGCATGATGACTCGTTTGATTAACAATAGGATCTCGAACATAAAGCTGACAGCAAGTTAATGCAGCCGCCTCTCTAATTTCCGGGTTTTCATCTTCGACGTATTTGATAGCGACGTCGCGAACGAATTCATTGAGTACGTGTCCGGAGAAGTCGAAACTGCCCAGAGTATTAAGAGCGAGTTTAATTTCACTCTGTCGGTGCTCGTACGCTAGTGGATCCTTCGAGTCTTTAGGTACGACTGGCGCAGCGGCGATATTGTTTGGCGTAGGAGCTCCCAGTGGCTTGAATGGCTCACCACAAAGAACTTTGCTTAACATATCCAGTAATCTTTCTTGGATGATAGGCTTGACAGGTGGGATGTAGAAAGCCATATCCACCAAAGCTTGAGTTAACTTGGGACTTAGCTCACATGCGAATATGGGGTCAAGAAGTGCCTCCATATATTTACTGAGGGTCTGTCCAACTGCTACAGCTAACCTGCTGATGCAGTCAAACACCGGATCTACTGTGCCGAGTCGCCTCCTTTATGAAAATTAGTCTGGATATAGATACACAAATTTCAACATAACTTACGACTTCAAAGACAAGCCCTCCCTGACATATATTAACACTCCATCGAGGTAAGATGCAATAGCACTCTTAACAGCATTGGCAATATTTCCAATTGCCAAGAATGCATCATTTCTATCCTTGTCCTTTTTTAGCATACCAGATAAGAAGACCATGAATCTGTGAAGATATGATTGAGCAAATTCGGTTGGCGAATAGTTGGCCAACTCTGGTATCAACATAACAACAGTCTTCCTAATCTGAACATCTCGGTGATCCTTGTGTCGAAAAACAATCTCGCAGACTTCAGGATAATGCTCATGCATAAACATGCCACCCTGCTGAAGAAGTTCCTTGATAACCAGAAGAGATCCGTGGATGGATTCTACAGTTCCCTGTCTCACTCCCGAAACAGCTTCATCATAAATTTTTGCTTGCCACGTCTGTCGAAGACCTTGATCTCTCTCTCTTATTATCTGAAAGCACGCACTTATAGCTTCCGCGGCGGTCTGTCGAATGAGGAGTCGCTGATCTCTCAACCCCACCCATATTTGATCGAATATCAGTCCAACAAAAGTGTAAACCAGGGTCGGGGAATTTCTCCCTAATTCTCGCAGAACCAACACAGCGCTGTATCTTCTCTCTTCAATTCGATCGGACTGCAACCACTCCAGCGCAGTTTTGATCTCGCTTTCTACCAAATCAGATACCAGCGAGCCTCCTGGCCTACACATCTTTCCCAACGCCACAGCAGCGGGTTGCATAGGAACTAGCTCCTTTCCTCTCAATACAGCTCGAAGCGACTGTCCGAATCGTGTAACTCGTTGTCCAACATCTATACCCTCGAAATCGACCAGCGCATCGATAGCATATATACCACCGGTCCGCTCCACATCTCCCCCGTGGCTGATGAGGTTGGTAATCTTGCTATTAACAACATTATACAGTTCTAAAAACCTTTCTTGAGGGAAATCTACCACAACGTCAATTAGTCCTCAGTTCAGTAAATCAACAGTGAAGAGAGTCCTTACCCCTAGAAGCAACCTCCACCAGTTCCCTCAGCTCTAAAGCAGCTCTCTTTCGTTGTTCATCGCTCCTACATCAGAATCATTAGCCGTCGGCACTCCATCGGTAAGGAGTATCACATCTATCAACACTAACCGTGATCGCAATTCCACCACAATGCGATTCAAAGCATCAAATGCTTGGGTGGATTGTTGTGACATCTTTGCGTCATTCACAACTTCTCAATGTATGATTCTGTAGTTCAACCAGCCACAACACTATGCGCATTCCATCGTCGTCCTCGTGCGCCTAACCGACGGATTTGATTGTTTTTTGTTATGGGTTTTAATTGTTAAGAAAATCCACAGGCTTTTGTAGGTGCGGGAGTATTAAACGTTTCAAGGTTGATGTTGAATGTCTCGGTGACCGCAAGCTCATGGATTAATATTAAGGTTACCTACCGGATTAACGAGTCGACACAAAAAAGTACGCTAATCATACATTTACTAGTGGTGCTTGTTGATAAGCGGTCTTATCGGGAAGACCGCCTTCAAGACCGCGTTCAAGACCGCCTTGTTACCGTAGCAGAACTGTGTCGAACAGCTTTCTATTTCACTACTTTCATTATGATCTATTGTCTATCAACTACATAGTACGTACTCGACTCTCTCTCATCATCAATCAACATTCAGAAAAAGGAGAAGAGAAAGGGGAACGGAAGAGGCAATCTATCAAGTCTCTCCAAAGTTGTAGTTTCTACAAAGATCCCCAACATCGACATCGCCATCCACATCGCCATCACCATCGCCATCATGGGTAATGATGGTGGTAGTATTCCTACTCGTCGCGAACTTGTAAAAGAAGCAGCCCGCAACCCAAATACTTCCGAATTAAAAGCTACTCTCCACGAAGCGCAAACACATGCTTGGACA
The DNA here is from genome assembly GCA_008692225.1 of Monilinia fructicola. Taxonomy (NCBI): domain Eukaryota; kingdom Fungi; phylum Ascomycota; class Leotiomycetes; order Helotiales; family Sclerotiniaceae; genus Monilinia; species Monilinia fructicola. Next base: position 4,210,005 of record VICG01000001.1, on the reverse strand, counting down.
TATTGCCCTCTCTCCAAACAACCACTTACCACACCTATAGTATCCGATTCTGCTGGGACTCTCTACAACAAAGACGCCATACTCGAACAATTACTTCCCAAAGAGGATGATATCCCAGCGTCAATAATCAAGGAGAAAGAAGAGATCTTGCAGGGTCGAGTCAAGGGACTGCGCGATATCGTTGAGGTCAAATTCTCCATGGTCAAGGAAGATAAGGAAGAGAAGAAGATTTGTCCTATTACCAGTAAAGAATTGGGTGCCAGTACAAAAGCTGTTTATTTAGTGCCATGTGGACATGCTTTCTCGGAAGTTGCGATTAGGGAATTGAAGGGTGATACTTGTGTGGAGTGTAATGAATCGTATACCGCAAAGAATGTCATATCTATACTCCCCACTTCAAAAGAGGATATCGCGAGATTAGCAACACGAGCGTTCAAATTGAAGGAAGGGGGCCTGACCCATTCACTCAAGAAAGCTCCAGGAAGCAAGAAGAAAAGAAAGCACGCTGCGGAAACAGAGTCTACAGCTCCGGTAGATGGCGCAAAGGAAGAATCGGGTCTGCAGAACCAATCTCAATCTCATGAGAATGGAGTTACCGAGAAGACGAAGACACGAATACAAGAGAATGCAAACGGACCAACATCGACGCTAAAAGTGAATAGTAGCGCATCTACACCAGTACCTTCGGGCATCAAAAACGCATCAGCGGCAAACCTAACAGCCAAGGTTCTAGAAGAACAAGAAGAACGAAATAAAAGAAGAAAATTAGGGATGAATGATAATCTCAAAAGCTTGTTCTCGAATACCGGATACAACGCACAGAAACAAAAGGGCGGGGACTTCATGACCAGGGGATTTTCGATGAACAAAAAATGACAGGGCAATGGTGTAAGAATTAGATCAGGAAATCATGGCGTTGGGTGTTAATATCAGAGCAGCTTATTTCTGATAAGTACCAGAGTTCGATTTGTATATCAGATTTCAGTGGAAAATCTTGTGGCATCGTTTCCTTGAGAGCTGCGACTTGCGCCCACGGAAAGCTTTGGAAATTTGAGAGGGTCGGTAGTTACGGACTTGATGTCTAATTATATTCGCAAAAAAAATGATATAACACCCTCCTCTCTGTCAGTACAGAATAGCTCTCGAAATCATTACATATCTTCCCATGCTTCATGCCTTTAGATAATGCCTGAAAGCATGCAAGAATCTTCGGCATTGATGTCAAACTATTGCTATCATCCATCAAAAGTATGAGAAACGCCAAAACGGGAATCCAAAGTTCTATAGACTAGGTATCCTCTATTTGGCCCGAAATTGGTATGGCAGCAGCTCAGTGTGTCATAAATGTCTACTCCTTGTCCTCGCGGCCCTTCTCAAGCCGCGTGCATCTTGAAAACCTAAAGTTTCTCATTTCCTATGCAAAATATAGCCAAGCATCCCTGAAACGTTAATATCCATTTACCCATTTCAATATTCTACATCTGCGTGTGGAATAGAGCCTAGTCGATCAAGTAACCATTCGGTTTTATGATCCTTATGAGGCTTCATCTAGTTGATCTGAACTGGCACATCCATCAATTGGGATTACTCGGGAACCAGACAAGGAAACCATCATCATTTGAACCATCATTTGAATCTCCTATGCAAGCTTTAGCAGTACATCCGAATGTATTTGGACTCATTCAAAGAATACACAAATCTTCAGACTTGGGAAAGAACAGTTTTGTACAAGAAATTAAAACAGTCCAGACATACTGCTATATAATATCAAGTCAAGATATCTGCTCTCTGTAATTATTTTATACCTATTGAATCTTCTGTCCCACTGACTGATAGGTCTCTTGCATTGAATGATTGTCGTGAAAGTCGCCTCCTGTGCATGCTCCTTCAAATAGTATAATCCATCTTCAGATAGCATACAATTGTGAATTCAGAAACAGTCTTGAACCTGCTCTCTTCGCCCAAGCCACAGGGAATAGCTCTATTGTATTGTTTTCCCCGTGCCTAACAATACTGTGAGCAATGAGACCACAAAGGGGTTTTGAAGAACTTGATTCCTATTTCCTGAAGATTGGAAACAACTGTGCCTGGGTGATTTACAGATCCATTACAGCTTTAATATCCCCATCTATATTTCTCCTTGATTCAAAATTCCTCTGCCAAACAAAAAACACTTGATATAAAGTGAAAGGGTGTATATCTACACAATGGGCAATCTCCACTGGCCGGGTTTTCCCAGGTCGTAAAGTCTTATTATGAATCGGCGTTAAGCACCCACAAGTAGACCGAGGATACATTTCCAAAGTTACTTCAAAATTATCACCTGTTGAAAATCTCATTGAGAGATGTCATCGATTTTGCCTGAATAGAAACATCTGGTTCGACCAAGAGCATATGATGGCCCAATTTACTTTTAACCCCGCGACTAGATAATGCATTTCCTCAATTCAAGTTAGAAAACATCTGTGTATTACTTGTATCAAGAGAAGTTATTAATGCGAGCTCCTCTTGAATAAGTTCACTAACAACAACCGGGAAATCGATCAAGTGGGCTAATAAGCGCGATGGTAGCACAGCATATGCAAGACTAAGATTCAACTACCATTCCATGCAAGGAAAATTTAGAAAGTTAGAATCCTCGATAAAAGCCTACTGTAAGTCTATATCAACACCGAAGATCTTGGTACCAACGTGCGCCATATGGTCAAGTTGATTTCCAATCACCATTGATGAGCGAGATTTTTGGATATATGTTTAATGGAAGAATCGATGTGGACCCTAAAGGAGTTCAATTCTTGATGTGTACCACTGATCTCCGATTCATCAGATTCCAAGCATCTACAAGACGTCCAAAGACATGAAAATGACTCGTCCCCCGGATTTCTAGCCTTGTGTGAAAGCCTACGCCAAGAGCATTTTTATAGCCTCGGAAGCTAGTCCTGATAGATCAGGGAAGCGAGCCATCTGAAAACTTCGTGTCGTAACCAACTGATGGGATCGATTCATGTATAGTACCGCCTAAATTCACATAGCTGAGCTTAAGCCCAAGTTCTTTTAACCCTGATCTTTCTCGCCAAGAACAGAACACCATAATACACAAAGTATGCAGCTCCAACGAATAGTCAAATCATTCACCTTAATTACTCTGTACTTCGAATCTGATAAACTTAATCAGCTTAGCCCGTCCTCCAATTTAAAATAGGAAGTTGGGGCCTAGAAAGTCTTAGGCTTAAACTCTCTAAATTAAGTTTAGATAGTGCGTCAATTCTCACTTCGATATCAACAACGTCTATAAGAGAAGAAGTACCTAGCGCCTGGCATGTTCACAGCTGCTCGGTTAGCGTGGGGCCCCTCGACCTCGGTAATCATAGATAATTATGCTACCAACATAACATTCTATCTACAATAAATCCACAAATAATCCAACCAGCGCCAAATGCAACTTGATATTATTTAGTTCTGATCACGGGCAACCGTATAAACTTACCTACTAGTATTGGAAAAAACCGAACCCAATAATCCATAACTCGTACGTAGACGAACTACTGACATTTCGCCTATGCAAATCGTCCACTTTCAGGTGAGTCAATTTCCCACTTACATAGAATTACGTTACGCTACCATGTCTATCTCGCTTAGTGTGTTCACCCTTTTCGGTAGGTGAGTTCAGATTGGACTCGAACTCATGCTATCACAATCGACTAATTATATAGATCCGGAGACAAGATGGATGGAAATCTTCCTCCTAGCGCGACCCGAACCGGAAATTTCCCACTTTACATCATACCCCGCTACGGTAACAGACTAAACAGACGTTTATCTAGCATCGTCCAGTGAAATAATAGGCGGAGTTTGACCACCAACAATGGTGCGTGCGGCCTAACCAAGATAACGTAGTACCACCGTTGGGCAAATTCCCTGTTCGCTTACGTAGAGCTAGCATTACCGGTCCGGTATTGAAGATCTCCATCTAATCACCATGATTTCAAATATACAATACCGATTTACCGCCCCACACAAGCACACAACCGATGCTCACAAACTCAGATATCAAGAAAAGCACCATCTTAAATACAGATGGTCTAGAATAGCTGATAGAAACAAGTGTTTAGCATTCTATAGCTCTAAATGAATAGCGATATCATACAATCTCCCCAGGCTTCTAATCTCAGGTCTCAAGAACTCCAATCCCCTATTCCAGTAGCCTCGTTGATGTAAATTTGATAACTCCTCCTGTATATTTGAGTATCATTTAATTCCATCGACCAGAACGCCACCACCCGTCCATCCATTCATCCCAAGAGCCATCCTTTTTACCAAGTCCCACCCAAGCCCCCGAATCCAAAGGATTCAACATCAAAAGTTCAACAGCTTTGTTAAATGTACACCCTTCTCACAATCACTGGGTATAGGAGGAAACTTTCCTTCTCTTGACTCAAAAATTCTTAGGATACTTCTGACCGCATTGTAATAAGTTTCTGCTGTTCTCTCAAAACCAAGTGAATTCCATTCATTCGCATCTGCTGTAGATTTGATCTCATCCCAAACTAGTTTCCAGTTTCTCAAAGCGAGTTTGAAAGGTGCAACTATTGCCGAAATAGATGTCGAGGGTAATTGAACCAAAGGATTGCAAAACGTTGAGTTCCACATATGAACATATATCACTACAGAGGGTCAGCTATATATAAAGTTCTGTAGATGATAGCTGATCTTACCATGAATAAGCATCTGCATATCAAGGGCAGTCACGTTGCCATTTCGTAGAAGCATTAGGTCTTTTTCGGCAGTTTCCATAGGAGAGTATAGTAATAGGAAAGCGTTTTTTATCTTTATTTTTGAGATGGGATATCCAGAATGGTTGCCCAGACTATCATAATTTGCTGCTTTGAAATAATCATCGTTGCTAGGAAATGGCAAGTCTATCTCTGCCCATTGAAGTCTTGGCATTATGTTGTTGAATATTGCGAAAGAGTTTTCGAGCATCATCATTATAGTTGCTGTCCTAATGTAACATTCTTTTCGTATGTAATATATAAAAGATTGCTGGTCCTTGATCATAAACCCAGGAGGGTGTTGTACAGAATGTAAACCCAAGTAACGGTAGATCTGCCCATGTTCAGCTTAATTAGAGAAGGTGCACCAATCTCAGGACTCACAGATAATAGTCTTGTAAAACGCTGTTGCCTCACGCGTTTCTTTGCAATCTCGCTGCCGGACCAGTATTGTAGAACAATTATCAGATACGCGCCCTGAAACTCTTCTAATTGGTATTGCAGCCATTCCTGCGACGAATCATCTACCCGATCAGCATATCTTCCTCCAGGAAAGTCATATTCGTCGTTGAATCCGTTGATTGAGTAGACGTAGGTTTCAATAGCATCTAGAAGAAGCTTTACTTTCGCGGCCTGTTCGGAAAACTAGAAACCCGTTAGCTATTCCATCTGAATTAGCTCAATTAATAGATTTTGCCTACCATTGCACCCAGGCTCATGATCAAAAGAACAAGGGGTAATGCAGCAGTACATGGATTAAAACTAGGCTCATGAACTATCGGTGCATGGTAATGCCAATGTTTGAAATACAGCTTGACATAAGCAGCAATAACGTCGCCAGTTATAAAGTCAATCGCTTCAATGATTTCTTTCGATGGGAGATTCACTCCAGCTTGTACGCTAGCAGCACATCTCAACTTCTCCCGCATTTCATATGCGCGTTGTTCCAAGATATCTCGATCAATAAACGCACTGTCCGTTCCGGACCATGGAATGAGATTTTCGGTAGGTAGTTGCCACCCATACGTTTGTTGTTTGAAAGTTTCGAATTCCAGGTTGTGGAGAAAGGCCGCACTTGGGTCCATTTGCATATTCGAACCGAAGTCAAAATTTGCCACATTTTGGTTCATCAAATCTCCTCCTGTCCATGGCTGGATTGCACTCTGAGGAAATAAACTTGTAAATTCTGAGGCTCTGTCCTTTGGGCTCCCTGTAGAAGCTTTTGGGAATTCACGCATGAACTCTGCCTCCCCAAAATTCAACAAGAAACCGATCGAATTTCGGTCTGATATAGGTTCCGGTGTGGTAGAAGGGGGTGTCAAAGAATGGGGAGGTTGCAGCTCGGGACTTGCTGAAGCTTTCGTTGAAGACGCGGAATCTTGATATGATGTCAGCTCATATCACGACATTTCTGGGGGTTATCAAAGAATACTTGAACTCCTAGTTTTGACACAATGTCTTCCAAACTCCTTGCATTTGCAACATGGTACTTTATTATCACATTTGACCTTGAGCCTTGAGCATTCGTTGCAAGCGTGCCGTTTTCGTCCCCGCTCTAGGGAATCTGGGATAGCGGCGGATCCGCGAAGTTCGCATCTGCTGAAATGATCTCGGAGAACATCACTATTCTATAATATTAGCAGTGATTACTGACAATTTGATAAAAATGAGGGTAGATTGACCATGCAACCTCTCGGGTACATACCTGCGCTTGAAGGTTTTGGAACAAAATATGCAGCTGTATGGTCGAGTACCGGAATCTGGATTGGCACATGTCAGGAAACTCCTCCAAGATATCTCGAGCTCTGGGAACCTCGGAATGTGTACATACGTTGCTGTTGATGCCGAAGCAGATGTGCTTTACGTTGGAATTTCTTTCCACATTGGTTGCACTCTGATCGACTTTGAGCCTGGCTTTGAGCCTCCATCTTGACGGAACCATAGTGGTGGGAACGTGGAACTTCGGGGTGTTAAAAGAGTTCAGATTCTACTACATACCTCGCACTTACCTGCGCCAGAGGATATGTGGGGAATTGGCCTTCATCAAACCATGGAAACGGGGTTTTCGCTCCTGCCGAAGCAGGGCTAAGAGCTGAGAATGTTGTAGAGCACGTTAGTTAGTTGGTCAAGTTGACAAAAATATATTTGGATGAAATAACAATGTATAAATGAATGCTAGTATTAAGCTCATTAAACCTATTAAGGTAATATAAACCTTGATCGGCGACCGTTGATCAGCTAAGCCCGGCTACAATAACCTTAGTACAGAATCTAAAATCTAAGCGGCGACTAGGTAACAAGATAAACCCAAAAACTTGCTCTCTTCTTCTGTTCCCTAATATCTATCTAATTCGACGCTGACTCCTCAGTTGACTCATTCTACCAAGCAAAAGCTCTAGATCCTATCAGATCTACTTGCCGCTGAATTCTGGGTACGCTATGTTCACTATATCCCCAGATGTTGGAAAGAATCTGGGGGAGAACGCTGCAAACGTCGGAAAGATATAACCTTACTTACGGTAAGGCTCAAGAGAGGGTTAGTTTTAAGTGTGGGACCGTGGAACAGAGGTGGTGGTGTGTTCGAAGTAAAAGTTCAAAGTATTACTATCATAGGCGAGCAAGGGTGAATGAAGGGGCGATCAGCCCACTCAAAATAATAACACCAATCAAATGTCAACCTTTATTTCCCGGCCACGCGCTTATTTCAGTACGTACAGTAAGCAGTACATTTCCGTTCCAAAGCAGGAAATTCTCAAAGATCCGCCCATAGTTCATTGGATGCCTCGCGTCAACCAGGGCCTAGACTTTACAATTCACCCAACCAGATTCGGTATCAATATCCACTTTCAATCCTCATCCCATGTATCAGCCCTGTCTGTCCGTCTGTCCCCTTAACAAACTTCCAACCAAGCAAGTACGGACGGATACATCCTGGATGACCCGCGGATAACGGCCAACATCAGCTCAGCGGGCAAGCTGCGCAAAAGCCACAAGCATACTGGATCGGCTCGTGCCCGGAAGGGAAGTTTACATGCGAGTATTCAATGCCGGAAGACTCCCGTATTCATTTTGTGTGAGAGCTGTGGAGAAACATTCCACGTATTGGGGCCGGGTATCTCCTGTTTCGGGAAACCATGCATGCATTAACGCTGGTATTAATGTACAGGTACACTTATAGTGCTCATGTTAACCCTTCAAGTTTGGGAAAGACTCGATGGACCCTGGGATATCGCACATAGCAACCTGAAAGCATTGACTGACAGCAGGCAACACCATAATTTTAGCCAATTTGAACAGGAGTTTGAGGGATCGATCCATCTTAGCGCTTAAGGATACGCGTTGCTTTGAAGAAAGACAAATTCCAAATTTGAAGAAAAAAGGCGGCCCTACACTGATTGACACTGGCCACAGCTATCGTGTCCACAGTTGCTGCATGTTTCCTTCCATTGGATGTTTTGGAGATAACACTGCAACAATAATGAATTAGCAATTATGCCTGCAAATCTCAAATTGGCACATACAATGCAGCACTCCCATCCCCACTGAGCATAGCCGATATTGGACATATTGAGCTGACGTGGAGGAAGGGGTAATAGTGTATGTTGAGACTTTTTCAATGCTCAAGCAGTTCTTCTAAGACATTGAGTTGTTATCTTGGAAAAGATTCGAGACTAATTGTCAGCTTTGATGACATGACAGGAGAGAGAAAGCCATTCAATATATACTGGAATTATTGCGTCGGCATAACTCAAAAAGGACAGATACTCAGAAGGCCTTGCATTTTTACACGGACAGCCTGAATTTCCAGAAAACAGCGAGTGTCGGATGAGAAGAAGTGATCTATGCATGAGCCCCTCTACACCACCCGTCTCACCTCTCTTTATGTTTCATCATATTGATATGGATATAGGGAAATAACTTGTATTGGGTTTGCAGAAGTGAATTTCTAATAACACGGTGCTACATTGCCAAGAGGAGAGTCTCTATATGATGCTATGACCTAAGATGTTACAGCCGCCAGAGCGCCAAGCTGATTCGACAACCAAAAAGCGCCTATATGCACCCCGCATTTTCGTGTATCCGACTTTCCTGCATATTTTATCACATGAGATTGTATCTCGGCTTAGGAGAGGTTATTTTTCCGCTATTATATTATATTTGAGAATCTCGCCAAAGGAACACAAATTTTGGTAACGACAGTGATTTGCAGCGTCTCTGCAGCTGCCCATTATCACACTTGTGGCCACAGGGCTTCACAGCCGGTCACCATTACCCACAAATAAATCCGGGCGGTATTCGACTATAAAAATGAAAAGCATTTAGACAAGCCGAAGAACCGATGATACCTGATAGCAAGTGACAACATCTGGCGCCACGGAGAGCTATCGTGTGTTCATGACCCCCACAGCTGAGAAAGAATTGGGCCATATCTTGATCATATAATTCATTAGGCATTACACAGTAGACTCGTGAGCAGATCCAACACCCCATCAACTCATCTCAATAAAACCAGACCCTATGCCATATTTCACGCCGCACAGCATATATCATAACAGGGTTTTGTATAGCGACTTCTGGTCCAAGTCATGCCCAGCCATTGTTACACGTAGCTAATTATCTCTTTTCCTGGATGGAGGAATGAATGGCTTTGAGCCATTACTCCAGCCATTTACGCTCCTTCTGGTACCGAGAGTTCTTTTTGAACTACTAGATCCTTGTGCCATTGCCATACTTGTGGTATGTAACGTTCTTGCTGGACGAACTAACGACATGATTGCTGGCTTTGCTGTTAGGCCGGGAGCGGGAACATTTGACTCGGGTCCGATCGGTCGTTTTCCTTTGGGCGGAGAGCTAGACAAAAAGACATAACTATCTTCCTGCTTCTCTTGAACTCGAGTGATATTTGGTCGAGACAGAGCTCCCCCCGCCCCTATACGATGTCCAGTTAGAAGGGGCGGAAGGGTTTCATCGCCATCTTGTGACATCACAGTATTTCGATGTCTATGTAGTTGCACATTAGGCCGGATTCTCTCTTCTTGGAACTCATGGACTATTGGCACTGTCTTAATATCCTTCCGCGGCTCTTGCTTTCCGAGAAACCCTAAGAGTGTGCTCTGGCTGTTAGGTTGACCTTTGGAAGAGCTTTTGGAGCTTTTAAATTTCCCCATTGTTGAGGTCGGTTTGCTTTCACTGATGGGTAGGTTTGATGGTTTTTTATCAAGAACGTGAAGATGAGCTGCAGCACTGACAAAGCCACCACTCATAGTAAAGTTAGAGGATCTTTCCATGGTAGTCGCGGACGTATTGCTATAAATCACTCTCGAGACATTTCCTGTTTGTTCCGCTGTATCGGCTCGTCGACGTTTAAGGGGACGTTGACCCACCGTGAAAGTCGGGTTACCATCACCAAGGTTCCATTTTGACTCTTCACTTTTGTCATCCTCGGCCTCTAGAGGGTAGTATGTATCCTCAGTCAGTTCGAGGCAAGCGGAAGATAATGCAATTGAATCTTTCGATGGGAAGGATCGCCGGAGGATCTGGGCCAGGCATTGGACAGTATCTGAACGCAACGATGGTCCTTTTCGATCTAAGTGGGCCCTTAGTCTAGGATCCGAAAGAAAAGGGCAAGTCACAGTCAATTCTCCTAGGGAACTTTTCAGAGGACAACTCATATATAGTAAAGCCTTGGCCCGAGTCATAGCTACGTATAACAATCTTCGTTCTTCGTCAGTATCCTCTGCTCTAGAATGTGGTATGGAGCCTTGATATGCACCAGGAATGAATACTATAGGCCATTCTAGGCCTTTAGCAGCATGGATAGTAGAGAGAGTAATTTGGGGTGTACTACTTTCTTGGCCCTCCTCTTTTCTCACCTCTGAAGCCAATGCTACGTTGGCTAAGAATCGAGAGAGGGGGTCAGAAGCATCCTCTTGCTCCAGACCGTCGATTTGAGGGAGCGACTCATCCTCGTAGCCACTAGAGATTAGACCCTGAAAGTCAGAGGCCTGGGTGATGAGTTCTTTCACGTTATCCCACCGTGCCTTATGGGCGTCACCATGGTGTGATTCCAACCACTTTTCGTAAGATATTCTTTCTATAATAAACTCCATAATCTTTACGATCGAGTTTTCACGGTTTGATGCATCAGCAACCTTTTTGACGCCTGTCAAAATGAGATCAACAAAAATCGAAAGGCTTTTCTCGACTGATGTTGTGAGCTTGGTTTTTATGGTGCGCCTTCCTTGCACAGAATTGAGAATCAGTGCCCAAAGTGTTAACTTCGATTGCTCCGCTTCCTCGAGCAAAGATTTAATCGTCGTTTCGCCAATTCGTCTCGAAGGAGTGTTGATAATTCTTGCCAAAGCATCGTTGTTATATGGTAAAGTGATCACTCTGAGGTAGTCTAATAATGTTTTGATCTCTACGCGGTCGTAAAAACGGGGACCACCTGTGTCATGTCAGCCCATATCCAGCAATACGACTAGACTTCAGCATAGACAGTAAAATGGAAGTACATTGCCCAGTGAACAGAGGATGGTAACACTCACCGACCATGCGATATGATATACCTGCTTTGCCCAGAGAACTTTCGATGACTCTTGAGAGTGATGCAGATCGTAGCAAAATAGCAAAATCGTTCAAGTCCATTAGGTCCCCAGACATACCCATCAACCTTTGTATTTCCTGGATAATCCAGTCGGCTTCTTTCTGGGCGGTTGCAAGCTTGCGAAGAACTGGTCGTGTGCCAACAATATGAGTGGGCAAAAGAGACTTTGAAATTCTGGATGAATCTTGCTCTATCACATTCAGTGCTGTGAGAAGTATGGCGCCCGAAGAACGGTAATTTTCTTCTAATGGTATGGTGATCGTATCTGGATATTGTCGAATCATTCGTTTGTAATTTTTGACCTCGGCAGCTCGAAAACCATAAATACTTTGATCGGGATCTCCAACAATAGTAATCCTCTTTTGGTATGTAGCAAGTAATCGCATAAGGTCAAATTGCACAAGGTTCGTATCCTGAAATTCGTCGATCAAAACGGCTTCGATATTCGATACACATGAAGGGTGGAGTCTTAAAAGTTCGACACATCGTATAAGAAGATCGTCGTAGTCGAGCAAGTTTGAACGCTCCAATGTTGCTTGATACTCGGCATAAACAATCTCAAACTCCTGTGTATCTACTGTTTTCTTCTTAGCTTCGGAGGCTTTACTGGCAGTTGGAGGGCCCTTCGCTTTCAGAGAACTTATGCGAGACCGCGCAACTTTTGCATCTATATTTAAATCCTTCCTCTGCACAATTCTTTTGATGATGGCCAGTGAATCAGATGAGTCTGCGATTCCGAAGTCCTTTCGAATTCCTATCAAATGTCCATATCGTGCCAGGTAACGTCGTGCAATACTGTGAAAGGTTCCCAATATCAATTTCGATTCCAAGCCATTTCCGATTAACTTTCCTATTCTCTCCTTCATCTCACGAGCCGCCTTTACTGTAAATGTCGCCACAATTATATTCCATGGTCGCAATCCTTGGTGCAATAACCACGCCGTTCGCGATGTCAAAGTGTGTGTTTTGCCGCTCCCAGGTCCTGCCAATATAGCGAGTGTATCTGCTTGAGATGACACTGCGGCTAGTTGTGAGGAATTAAGACCTCTAAGAAGATTATCGAGAGTCATTTCTGTAGCTCAAACCTGCTTTGGCGAGTGTCTCAGGGCTGCGCGTCATTGAATATGAAAGATGGCTTAGCTAAATGTAATAGAATAGGCATTGATGATTTTGTTTATATCGAGACCATCTGCGAGCTTGAAAAGGCAGAGATTGGAGAATTATTGAAGTATTGTTAGTTATGCTCGCTTTTTGGTTTGTTTTGGTTGTTCCTAAAATTCCAGTTATTCGAAATCGAACAATATAAAAGATTAATGTTGATGAAAGACGCGTCCGCGGCTGTTTAAAGTTGATCAAGGTTAGATGCCTTATATTAATCGCGCTAGTTCGCGGGGTCACGTTTTTAGATAAATTCACCTATCTACATACTACGTGCCTGCTTAAGTACAGGTGAAATCGTCATAAATGCAATAATTCTTATAATTGCATTCCAAGGTTGCTTTTGAACCTTCCATCCTGGCCGTCAACTTGAACATAATAATTTAACTATAGCTAGGTACCTAGTTACTGAAATGTAATTCAAAAATGCTCTAGATTCATATGAGCCTGAACTCCTAAATAGTGCTATCTACAAACCCATCATGCATTGCCTGCATCGACCCCTCTTAACAAGAATTCCCCAAATGCTATGCTCCTGATATCAATGATTATGCAATACTCTACGAGATGACATCGCATTCCTTGCCTTTGAGATTCAAGTATCACAGCAAGCCACAGCGACCGCCGCTCCCAACAGCGAGCTTTCCTCCGCATACATCAGCTCGACCGTGCCGCTTTTCGCTCCACTTGCTACGACCAACATGTCGATGTATTTCTGAGTGTTGCTGCGAAAGTTTGGGTAGTTCTCTAATACTGATCCATTATATGCAACGACTGTGTGGGCGGAATCCGATGGGAGAATCGATTCGGAGGTGTTGCGCAGGTGCCATAGGGAGTGGACACCAGCAGCGATGAGACAGCTAGAGCGAAGAGTTACGAGGGAAGATATGAATTGAAGTGCACGTAGATCCGCTACAGTGGGAAGATGAGAGGAGGGGTGACGAGTGGTAAACACGTCTATAGCCGTGGTGAGGTATGGAGTTTTGTCGCTAAGAATGGTGTTAGCCTAGTGGTCGGGGGTACTGGTCAAATATCAAAGCCGGTAGGAGCTCAATGGGTTATGTTCATGACAACCAACTTACGCTTCAATATATGATAGAGTCTCGGTCTCCAGTGAGTATTTGTCCTTCAGATTTGCAGGCACTATCCCACCAAATAGTCCAAAGTTTTGAATTCCATCAATCAATATCAACCGCACAATCTCTCCTATATATCCCCCACTCGCGAAATGTTCAAAGGGTTGAAAGTCTGGTGCCGAGTGGTCTGCTTTCAAACTCTCATCCCATCTTGTGTATGGTAGAAGTTTACCGCCGAACATGGAGAGCTCCGTGTTGACAATAACATGCTTAGCACACTCATGCCAAGATGCAGGTCGAATTCCAAATTTTGGTTGTGAAAATATGTGAACAGGAAGATGAGCTGCTGCATTTAGCCCAGTTCCCAAGATTAATGCGAAGCGAGTCGTAGGGTCTGTATATGCTTTGGAGAGTAAGGTCGCTGAAGAGTCATTTACAATGGCGTTTAGCTGAACGTTAAGGCCTTTATTCAAACAGGAATTTTCGATGAGGTCACCAAGATCTTTACCAACCAAGCCATCAGCAGCACAAAAGCCTTTTCCCATCTCCATAAGAAGACCACCTCTAAGTGATGTTTGTCTATAAAACTACCGTCAGCTGACTTCGAATGCAAAGGCGATTCCGGCGACCATACTCAATGGGAAAGGACCAGGATAATCCGACGGACAATGGTGCCTTCGACTTCTCATGTCCCTCACTCTGGGCCGAGAGAGTTTCCGTGATTCGATCTGCCATCCAATCGAAGAATTTTACCCCCACAAGCTTCCTCTCGGGACCTGTGATTTTGAAAGACTTTGATTCCACAATTTCGATCTCTTTTCCCTCGCACTCTTTCCCTGCAAGCTTAATTAATGCAACACGAAAAGTCGACCCTCCAACATCTAAGGCTAAGTACGTTCCGCACTCATGACCGCTAGGTAGTTGGTAATTGTATGATGGTAGCATATTTTGTGGATTTGCCAATAAGCTCTCCGCGAACTCTTTTCTCAGACCATCTGATAACGCCGCCAAGAAACCCTTCTTTGTAGAAACCTCCAAGGCATCTTCTACCTCATCTAAAAACTTCTTGACCTTCGCGGTGCAGAAATCTTCGACGTCGACATTTTCGTCTTTGATGCGTGATGAAGATAACGGTGAGAGCCAAAATTCGATAACTATCTCCAAGATGGACTTTGTTTTGAGGCAAGATCTGATGAAGAGGGCGTAGAAAGCCTGACGTATCCTCAGCATGGCAGCGATGAACGGCTGCATGGTATGAGGACCTCATACATATAGAGAATCCTCGAGGAGACTGACACGCTAAGATACGAAAGTGCTAGGGTAGTATTGATATTGGCCCGCTTGCTCCATCCCACAACATCAGTATAAGATGGAGAAGAGTACTGAAACAAAAACAACCGGAAGGTGGATTCGAAGTTTAACTTCAATTGACTAAGAACAATGAACTCATTGGATGTAAGAGGAAAGGCGAGATCTGTTCGGCAGAGAAATCGTCGTACCCGATGTAAAGTTTATAGTTGTAGGATTTTTACCCTCGTCTCATGCTCTCGTGCTCGTAAAAATATGTACGTTGGAGATTTTCGGCAGATTTGTGGTAACCACGAAACAACGAATGGATCTAGAAGAAAGCCACCTCGTACAAAATGGCATAATGCTACTTCCCGAGGTCTCTTCAAGGGATACTATTGCGCCATAGTTTATGGAGAAAGTGATGGTGACCATTGGTTAATCACTCCCAAAGATAGATAGCTCCTCGGTGAATCAAAATGAACGATAGGATGAGGAAGAGGATTTTAGACTCTAGACCAAGAATGAGAAGATACTACACTACATACACACAGACATGCTAAGGCTAAAGTACAATAGTAGGAATGAATGACTGATAAGTTACTGTACTGCACGGAGTAGCAAGTTCCCAGTTGTAACATCGCATCGTATTCTCAACTCAATTCGATTTCCTACAGAGTATAGAATTGGATCCAACTGCCCATCATTGAGAGGAGGATCGATTTAGAAAAGAGTTACAGCATAGGCCCCTACTACTGTACTTATCTCATCAATAACTGACTGGAGTCCATGGAATGAATGCATTGAACCATTCAGGGAGAAGCAATTCGATCCAATTCGATCCGCCTCTCCATTCTCAACGCATATTAGATACAACCTTGGAACAGATTGACAGACTGAGTATTCGGAGAACGGTATGGGAAGGTTGTACAGTACGGTACGGTAGATGTGCCCCTGCATTGTGGCTTCCCCATCTTCATTAACATGAATGCGAGGATGACTCTGTACAGTAGATGATTTACTTGCACAGAGTGGAGTGGTAATACAGTAGGAATAGATGCAGATGCAGATGAAATTCCAAGATCTTCCATGAGTCAAGACTCAAGACTCAAAAGAGACGAAAGAGGAATCCATTATTTGTGATTAGTATAGGATTAAACTTAGATTAGACTAAACTAGACAGTATGTGGCAATACAGATATTGCAGTATTAGGTTTCAAATGACAGTACAGTACAATTGTTGTTCGTAGGAAAAATCCGTTACACTCCTGTTACTTTGCTGTTTGTTGAAAGCAACGTTACAATTGGGAAAGGCATCATTTCTCCGTACGACCATACAAAAGCTTGGATGTTTTGTGTTGTACGGTGTGCACTGTGCAGACAGTACTGAAAAGCCTCGAGTGGATATAGAACTAACCGTTAAGGATATTCATTGAAGGATTCAAGAATCGGGTCAAAGGGAGAGGGGAATAGGTATGAACATACGGGTATGGGTATGGGTATGGATGGGTACGGATACTCTACAGTAGCATGGAGTGATGATATTTGGACTTATGTAACCATCATGGCATCATGGCATCATCATCCTCATCCTCATCATATTACCCTTTTCTATGGAATTAGTTAGTATCTTATTAGTTTGATTTGTTGTCTCCAAGATTGTCCATCCCGGCTAGTAGATGTCCCAGGCGAAGGATGAAGGGGGAGGGCTGCTCTGTCCAGTAATTAGCATGTCGTAGCGCGTACCTACGGAGTAGATTGTTTACTAGGTAGTAGGTCATGTTACACAGGGGAAGGTTACCTAGGCAATACAACCAGTACGGTCAGTAGGTCCTGCAGAAGCGAGTGTAACTACTGTACAGTAATTAATACAGACAGTACTCCGTATGTAATGGTGCAACTAATTGCAAGACGACAATAAACAGGAAATGTCAGATCATCAAACGTTCTGTTGGACTCTTGGAATATCTCCGATACTTTTCATGTGGAACTTTACCATCGACAGTATCTCCTTACTTCCTTAGCGCTATACGTCCATGCACCTATACATACACCTACTCCGTACTTGTATAGTTCTCCAGCTATACCTACAAGCCTAGATACCTATACAACACAGATTTTAGGAACTTCAAAGTTTGTATCATAGTGTAATTAGATAGATGGGTATACAGAATGGCCTCTTTAGATTGATATGCAAATGTAATTGTCATATCATTGTCATATCATTAATCACTCGTCTGAACCTTAACATACCTCCTCAACCTTAGTCACTTGGGATCCTGTTTACGTTACGATTACCGATACTTAGTAGAGAAGATAGATATCTCCTCGATTTGATCGCCAGGGGATCATACCCTGTAAGGTAAGGCAAGCAACAATGACTATCTTTCGGACAGGAGGCTATCAGCACTGGGTCATCGTGACGTTCCATACACTATCATGAACGATGGAGGGGCAGAAGTATAGAGTTTATAGGTTCAAACACTTGGTCTGACCAATGAACAACGCTACCACCAGAAGATGCAGTCAAACTTCGTTGCCGCTGGTTGGATTTCCTTGTAATGAATCTTGGAATCTGATGACTTGAGTTCTATCGTCTGGAGGCAATGCCGGTAGGTACGGCAGGTAGGTCAGGCTCTTTGAGCAATTTCTTTGATTAATCTTACATTTTATATTCACTGTTCGCATTTCCCATATTCCTCCACCAAAGAAATTGATAGCCAAACCTTTTGCAATCTTACCTAGTATACTACCACTTACCTAGTATACTACAACTTACCTAGTATACTACAACAACTTACCTACGTGATATACTTCAAAGATCTGTTGACTTGATACCTCCCCGTCACCCTTTGAAAATATCACAACGACATTCAAAATGAGACTCATCATTAGAGATGGTAAAACAGAAGCTTCGGCCTACGTCGCTCAGTACATTATTGGTGAGTTTGTTCGTCCAGCTTATTTACAGCCAATGGTTAACATATAATTAGATCGCATCAAGGCCTTTGAACCCACCCCCGAGCATCCTTTCGTTCTTGGTCTTCCTACTGGTTCATCCCCTATTGGCATCTACAAGATACTCGTGGAAAAGTACAAGGCTGGCGAGGTCTCCTTCAAAAATGTTGTCACCTTCAACATGGTATGTTCAGAAGGCTCGCATAAAAGCTGCATGCAGTTCCGTTCCCCTACCAAGCATCGCATCGCTAACATGGGCCACTTGCATAGGACGAATACATTGGCATTCCACGCAGCCACCCCGAAAGCTACCATACATTCATGTATAAGCACTTCTTCTCACACGTCGACGTCCTTCCTCAAAATGTTCACATTTTAAATGGCAACGCCGAGAACCTCGAAGCTGAGTGCTTACAATATGAAGAAGCCATCAAGGCCAAGGGGGGAATTGATTTATTTCTTGGAGGAATTGGACCAGATGGTCATCTCGCATTCAATGAACCGGGATCTTCACTTGCGTCCCGCACCAGAGTCAAAACTTTGGCATATGATACCATTATCGCCAACTCAAGATTCTTCGACAATGATTTGGAAAAGGTTCCCAAGATGGCCTTAACCGTGGGCATTCAAACAGTTTTGGAAGCTAGAGAGGTTGTGATCATTATCACTGGAGCACATAAGGCATTGGCATTGAAGAAATGTATTGAAGATGGTGTAAACCACATGTGGACTCTCTCCAGTTTACAACTTCATCCTCATCCTATGATTGTTGTAGATGAAGATGCAACACTTGAATTGCAAGTCAAGACGGTCAAGGTAATGAACGACCCCACTATTTTAACCTTACCCCACCATATAACCCCCTCCATTAGTGCCATCCAGACTGATGACTTATATCAACACTTCACCCTCCTCCCTCCACCCTCCACCCTCCTCCCTCCTCCCTCCTCCCCCCTCCCTCCTCTCATGTACTTCCACTTTCCACTTTCCACTGTCCACTTTCCACTTTCTATCCAATGCTAACAAAATTCCTCTCCAGTACTTCAAATCCATCGAAAAAGTCGCCGCAGCCCAAGGCTTCGAACAAATTCTCCCATCAGCCGCTCGCACCGGTCCCAAGCGCACCACACCCCTCGCCCCCATGCCCCAGAGTTTGATCAAGGAAACGCCGACCATTATATCTCCCCAACCTCTTACCAGCACCCTTCTAGCTGCCCCCGCGACCGAGTATCCCGTCCGCAGAAGTCATACTCCTGAACTAGTCCCCGACCGCATGGGCAGCAGAATCGTGACGGTCTGAGTTTATCAAATAAAAAGCTACCACGTTGACAACGGATTGGATATGGGTTGGACATACTGGGTATGGTAGGAGTGAATTGCGATGGGCACAATGATTTACACATCAGAAGTCGAATTTGGTTTTCCCACATTGTGAATTGAGATACTGATCGAGAGGATTTTGGACCTCCTCTTTCTTTTTCTGCTCGTTTCTTTCTTTTCTCCTCTCCATACATGCAGGCAGATACCATACCATACATCATTGCAATTTCGCGCCAGATATGATGGTGGTCGATCTGTATGTATTTTATTTTTCTGGCGTGGCACAACGCAGAAATTATTTACCTGACATTACATGAAGCAGTAAACGACAATTCTCATAAAAACTGTAAATTAGTTAGTTCTAGATGATAGATGAGAATCAACGAGAAATGAATATCAAGAACCTATTTATCCATATTATTAGGCCGATGCTCATACGTGGATTGATTTATGTTTCCAATTATGTGTTGTTTCTCTGTTTGTTGATTATGCATTGCGGAGGGGTTTTGTTTGGGGGGTTGGGGCACCTGGTGGGGGAATGTTTTTTCTACGTGGGTTCCGCTACTGTCGGGGTTTAGTGGATAGTTCTATTTACATTTGTTCTGAATTTTGCTATCTCAGGTATCCATGGATGGATGTATGGATTCAAGAGTTTGAAGAGGTGGGCGAAGTGGGATTTGACATCTTCCATCTTCGATTTTAAATCTAGATGAGCCCCCGAGCTACAAAACAAAACAATAGATGCGATACGTGAAGAATATACTCGAGCATGAGTACAGCAATATCTGAAATATACGTATGATATCTACATTCTCTTTCATCTCTTAATCATTTTCATTTTAAAAAAGTATTCATTTCTATCCAATGTCTACCCTACTCTGCTTGAATCCATATGGATCTTCTATCTGCATCTCATGTTTATATGGTGATTTTGAATCTTCTTCTTCTTCTCCTCCTCAAGGGAGCTTGATTTTCAAGAATGAGCATGTGGGTGTGTGAGTATGTACATATACACGCCGTACATAACCTAAGCGGTGGCACAAAGCAACGACCGTTGCAATCCTCAGTATCACAATTTCCCCTTTCCCAGCCCATCAATGGAAGCCCATTGTCCTCAAATCATACCTCATACCTCGTAGTCACTTGATCGAGAAAAAAAAAACTCCTCTCCCCTCCTCGCATCTACATCAACTCAGTATCCTCCACCGTCAAGCCTTTCCCCTCATCTTTTTCCTCCTTCGCCCTCCGAAAGACCCGAACCCCAAACTTCCAAACCTCATCTACTACAACATTCTTCCTGCCATCCGCCTCAACAACCACATCAAGCACACACAAATCCGCATCCTTGCCACCCTCTAACCCCCCCTTCGTCTCATAAACCCCCAGCATCTTCGCCGGGGTCTCTGTCACCGCCTTTAAAGCCTGCGCCACACTACATCCTGTCCAGTTCAAAAAATTGCTCACGCATTCCACCAAGGTGATGCTGGAGCCTGCAATTTTGTTGTCGGATTCGAGGCGCAAGTGGATCCCGGATTTGATGATATAGTCACCATTCCAGGCATAGCGGCCATCGGGAAGCCCGACCAGGTGCATCGCGTCGGTTACGAGGATGAGGCCCGTGGGGTGCGCATTGTAGGCGAGGGTGATGGTGGTGGGGTGGAGGTGGATGGAATCGGCTATGATACCGAAGTAGGGGCGTTGGGGGATGGGCGGTAAAATGGGGGTGGGTTGGTGGGTGTTGATGGGCGTGGATGGGGGGGTGGTGGTGGGAGAGCATGTGGTTGTGGGGGTGGTTCCGAGGAGACCGAAGATACCGGGGTTGCGGTGGTGGAGGGGAAGCATGGCGTTGAAGAGGTGGGTTATCATTGTTGCGCCTGCAGTGATAGCTGCTGTGGCATCTTCATACGTGGATTCTGTGTGGCCGATGCTGAAAATGATGTTATGGGGAGGAGAGGTCAGGGTTGGGATGAGGGAGGTCATGTGTGGGAGTTCAGGGGCGGCGGTTATAAGACGAATATTGCCGAGTAGATTAGAGGCACCATAGCAGTCCGAGAGAGATGTGAGGTCATTGGATTTGGGAGAGAGTAGAACCGGTAGAGGATGGATTCCATTTTTGGTAGGGGCAAGAAATGGTCCTTCGACGTGAGCACCAAGAGATTCTGTACCATCTGAAGCAAGACGGTTTGCTCCAGAGGGACCCAAAAATGGGAGAGCCTTGACAGAATGATCAGTTTGGGTTTAATGATGTAAATTGTGTATAGTACTAACATGATGATAGATCTCTGGACGTGATGATGTAATAGTAGGTAAATAAGAAGTAACACCCGTCTTCACCAATAAACTATTGATTCTTCGAAATTCCTTGCCATAGCTATTGGGTCCATCATTTTCTGGTATGGAGGCAAAGTCAAATCCAAAGGCTCCATTCAACTGTGCATCGATAAAACCTGGAGAGATGATGCGACCACCAAGATCAATAGTTTCATCGGGTACACAGAGTTGACCATAAAAAGCTTCCTGACTTTGGACAATCTTGCCAGTAGAAGATGATACCCAAAGATCTTGAGTAACCAGAGATTCACCCTTCAAAAGTCGACAGTTTGTAAACTTGGTGACTTTTGAAGTCGGGGATGGTAATGCCGATGGCATCTTTTTGTGTGTGTGTGTGTGTGTGTGAGAGAGAGAGAGGGTGAGTGTGAGGGTGAGGGTGAGGGTGTGGGTGTGGGTATGTGTATACTACTAGGTAGGTGTGTATATGATGACCGTATGTGGTTGTAGAGTTATTATTGTTGAAGAGAGAAAACGTAAACAACTTGATAGAAGGGAGGAAGGAAGGAAAGGGGGGAGCGAGGGAGGAAGATGCCGATAGACAAAGAGAAGATGTGAATGATAATTTAATACCAAAATCTAATTCACTGGAAAATAGAATTATCTCTTTAACCTTCCAAGGTTGAAATGTAAAGCTAATCTTATGAATCTCAAGTTTAATCAGATTCATTCACTCGAGTAAGCAAGTTCAAGGCTAGTTATAACCTGGAAGTTAAAGTTAGCAGCTACTTTACTTTATTATTCCAGGTTATTGTTACATACCAATTTTCGACTGATATTATGACCGACAGACCATAGAACTACATATATGCCTGCAGTACATCATGGCCTTGAAAGGCTGATATCGGATATCATATCACTCCTCCTATCCAGAAGTTGGATATCACACAGATGGTAAAAACCGGCTGGATAAGGTCAACACGGGCAAACTCAAAATTAGATGATGTTGATATCGATAGGTTATTGGTGTTGATTGATATTGATAGATCCATGGATCTTGATTGTACTGCACCTTTCAGGATCCTTACACAATGACTCAATATCATACATATAAGGATACATCAACCATATCATATCACATCACATCACATCACACATCATGTCTCAACTCATCTTATCTTGTCTTGTCTTGTCTTGTCTAATGTCGTCTCGTCTCGTCTCGTCTATCTACCATATCGCCACTTTGGATTGGTATATTGCCAGCCCTGATTGTAAGTGGATTGAGTGATTGAGTGATTGAATGATTGAGTGGAGAGGAAGACAAGTTAGTTACCATGACCAACTAGACAATGTTGTGGTTGATCTTGTGGTTGAAGGGAAGGGCAATACAATGAATATGTAACGTCGTATCCTCTCCATCCAAGTAGGTGGGTAGGCTGAGGAGGTGGGCAGTCTGGGTAATCTAGATAGTCTGGGTAGTCTAGATAGTCTGGGTAGTCTAGATAGTCTAGGTAAGGTTAGTTGGGGTAATCGGGGAAGTCGGAAGTCGGTGTTTTGATGGGGAAAAGAGACAAAAGGGAAGAGAAGAGAAGAGAAGAGAAGAAAAAGAATTATTTATTAAAAAGAATAATCAATTGCTCGAGTATGTACTTGTAATCTAATTAATAATAATCTTTAATTAATCTATTTGTCAAGCACGTCTAAAACAATAAAATAATAAAATAATAAAACCACTTGATATCCATCAACCAAATGCCAAGTCACCGATGAATGGATGATGAATCGATGATGATACTCCCGGGGCCGTTCTTCGACATTCTTGAGCCGTTGGTATCATTCTTGTTATTGTTTTGCAATTATATATCATGAATTATCCATCCAGCCAGTACTGAAGCCATGGATCCAGGAGTACCTGGTGTGTATACCACCATACCACCATACCTGCTACTCTGTATATCTACCTAGTACCTCGTATCTCCCTCATTACCTAATATGGTAGTCCACGGGTATCGTTTGTGTCCATGGATCTGGTGGATGGATTGTCAAAATCTTGGAACCTGGAATTATGAGCAACTCTTCTTGCGGCACAACTGGAAAGTTGTAATACCCGTGGACTTCACAGTAATCGGTTTCCCGATAGAACTTATTACCTACCTAGTACCTACCTAGGTACTATAGTAGTTCTCATCTCACAGAATTCTCATCTCATAGTCCTCCCAATCAATCATGTGATCATGAACCTTATGCTTACGTAAGATTGGGTCTGCACTTCTCTGCGGAGTATGAAATTCCAAGGTTAACCTTACCTTCTCGAGGAGTGGAGGGAATTTGAAGCTTGCCCAGGAATACAAGTATTCGATAGAGAGACGAGAGGGAGGGAGGGGGAGAGGGGGAGAGAGAGGGGGAGAGAGGGAGAGAGAGGGAGAGAGAGAGAGAGCAATAGTAGAATTATCTGATAGCTAAGAGTAATTACTAGGTAGTTCTAGTAGAACTATCATCAACTATCCATTCCAGCAAAGAAAGACCTTCCTACCAACCAACCAACCAACCAACCACACCACTTATTCAATATCCCTCGACTTCAAAGTTACACCATCAATGATTTTGAATCCATGAGGCTGATGATTACCTATACATGACATTACATTGCATTGCATTGCATTGCATTATTACAATTTCTATTTGAAAAAACTTCACAGATTCTAGAGAAGAGGCTACTGCTTGTGATGAAACATTCAATCATCAATTTCACAATCACCCGTAACCTTATCGTCGCCTTATCGTACAATTAAAATTACAATCACATCAACAATCACCATCACAATCACAATCACAATCATATTCTTCTCCTTGAAGGATATCGATCATGAAGTCTTGACCAAGTCAAGGAAAGCGAGGCAAAAGGTCATTCAAGCAGACGTTGCTCCGAAAACTTCATCCATCCCATACTAGGTCGTCTTGTTACACTCCTCACATTACGTTATTCAAAGTGCAGAACTATCAAAAAAGCCAACGGCATTTGTGCAGCAACAACGTGATCGTTCGTAACGACCAAAGATGGATGTTACCGAGGAGGAGTTGGCTCCTTTATGGAAGGACCTCGATTGGTAGGTGATGAGCCACGTGGACTTCTCTAGAGGCTAGGAATCAGGCTGACAGAAGCAAAGGGCTATGGGACAGTGAGTCTATTCTTACGTCGCCGAGCCGTAACTACCGACGGCTTTGCAATCATGTGTTGAGTCATGTGTACTGAGGAATTCTTGCTTGTAGATGCTTTATGATGGGATTTGAAGGGACCGAAGTCACGCCTCAAATCAGAACTCTTATTGAAGATCATCATCTAGGAGCGATTCTGTTGTCGACGAAGAACCTGAAAAGTAATATTTCCACATATTCCTTGTTTCTGTTTATGTTTATGTTGCTTCGGTTTTTGATCTTTCGTAGTCCCATGGGTAGCGGCCACCGGTATTTAGCCTGCCGCGTTGGGAGCTGTTCCTAGCCATGTGATCTGTCCTTCACTCATATCAAATTCACGTGCATTCCTTCCGTATGAGATTGTTTTTCAAGCTTCCAACAGCAGACGTTAACTTGACTAGCCGCCCGCGAGACGGCAAACCTAGTCCAGGAACTCCAGACTATTGCACATCAAGCCGGCCATCCAGTACCCTTGATCATCGCTCTCGATCAAGAGAATGGAGGCGTTAATAGTCTTTTCGATGAGGATTATATCTGTCAATTCCCTAGTGCAATGGGTGTGGCAGCAACTGGATCTCTCGAGCTTGCATACGAGGTTGCCAATGCTACAGCCAAGGAATTGTCAGCCGTTGGAGTTAATATGATTATGGGTCCTTGTCTAGATGTCTTGACAAACGCTCGCTATCAGCCTTTGGGGGTGAGAGCAACTGGTGATGATCCTCAAGAAGTATCTCAATATGGTATTGCTGCAATGAATGGGTATAGGGATGCTGGGATCGCTACATGTGGGAAGCATTTTCCATCCTATGGAAATCTAGATTTTCTCGGTTCATCTCTTGATATGCCCATTATCACAGAGACCCTGGAACAGTTAAGCCTCGGGGCTCTTGTCCCATTTCGAAATGCCATTCGTGAAGGAATGGATTCTATAATGGTTGGTGGATGTGCAATAGCAAATGCTGGTTTGTTTCTCCTTTACATTCATGAAGTGGCACTATTGACACCTAATAGGAATGAACGTGATGCATGCATGTCTTAGTGATCAAGTGGTGGATGATCTTCTACGCAATGACCTTGGTTTCAACGGCGTGGTGGTTTCCGAATGTCTCGAAATGGAGGCATTAAGTCATGATATCGGAGTTAGAGGTGGTACCGTCATGGCTGTCGAAGCTGGATGCGACTTGGTTCTTCTCTGTCGTTCTTATGCCGTTCAACGAGAAGCCATCGCCGGGTTAAAACTTGGTCTTGAAAATGATATGATATCTAGAGATCGTATCAACTTATCTCTCAAACGAGTGCTAAAAGTCAAATCTCAATGTACATCTTGGGCCAAAGCTTTAAACCCACTAGGAATCAACCATCTAGCATCTCTACACCCTACTCATCTTGCTTTATCTACCAAAGCATACGATCACTCAATAACCGTCATGAGGGATAAAGGACATTTACTCCCACTATCAAATAGTTACTCCGAGGACGACGATGATCTTCTTTTACTCACACCTTTAGTGAAACCTTTACCTGCTTCCGCCGCAACCGCAAGTCTCAATAGTGAGAATACAAAATTCATCAATACGGAATCTGAAAAATCACACAAATCATCCATCATGAGTGGTGAAGGAGTATTCAGAGAATTGGGAAGAGCCTTGGCACGACAAAGGCACGGAAGACTTCTCCACACTTCATACACTGCAAATGGTGTTCGACCCGTTCATGAAAATTTAATCAACAGAGCAGGAACCATCATCATCATAACAGCCGACGCAACTCGAAATTTGTATCAAAATGGGTTCACAAAGCATGTTGCGATGATGTGTTCGATGCTTAGTTCGGCAGGCAAGAAAAAATCCTTAATCGTGGTTTCGGTTAGTTCTCCCTATGATTTTGCCATGGATAAGAGTATCGGGACGTATGTCTGTACTTTTGATTTCACCGAGACAGCCATGAAAGCTTTGGTTCGAGCATTATTTGGTGATTTTGTTCCACAAGGGACGTTACCTGGTACACTTAGGAAGAGTAGGAAAGTGCAGAAATCAAGGCAGCATTGGTTGGTTGAAAGTTATAATAGAGATAGAGATGCGAGAGGTCTTCAAGAGCTCATTAAGTCTATCGAGAAAACCACACCACCGAATCAACAACCTGCTTTGGCAGGTGCAACAGCGGACTCGTTTGAATTGGTATTTCGACATTCATCACAACCTTGCATTACACATGTATGTAAACAGTGCTAACTCTCCTTCCTAGCCACCCCCAGCGAGCTACACCCCCTTCGAAGAATCGCATTACGTCGTCCGCAATAGCAGCACTCAAGCCCTCTTCGGATTCTGCTCCACAACCTACTCGCCCAATACACATACTGGTACCCTCAGTACCCTTTTCGTCGATCCCTCCAAACGCAATCTCTCCATTGGACACTCCCTCCACCAACGCGCCCTTCGTCACCTCCTCCAAAAACCTAACATCACCCACCTTCAACTAGGCTCTACCTTTCCAGCCATCTACCTTGGAATTCCCATGAGCGATCTAACCGAAGGCGCACGTCTGAAGCGCTGGTTCGCCACGAATGGTTGGGACGTAGTATCCCCTCGTCTCCTCTACACATTAATCATCCGAAACGTAGCCCTCTGGGTACCACCCGAAGGGCTACTCGCCACCATCCAACGCGTCTCCCTACAATTCGATTTGATCCACGGGCCCTCCCATTCCGCAACTCAAGTCCTCGATTTTGTCCAGACTCATTCGTCGAGTGCAGAAATCCTGGGCATATATAATCTCGCCATTGCAGATCCCAAATCCTGCGGCATCATTAGGGCTAAATCGCCTATCGATGGTTCGCTGGTGGGTACTGTCATTATATCACGTTCGGATACCCTTTTATCGCGCTGGATTCCCGTCCTATCTTCATCTCCTTCCTCGCACTCACACTCTCATTCTCAGAACACAAGTGCCAGTAACTTGAAAGGCAAGGAGAAAGAAGAGAGGAACAGGAATGGTTTAGGGGGGATCATAGCCCCCGTCATTCCATCAAATAATGCGCAGAGAGAAATGATATTACAAGGGTTGGTGATGCTGAGTATTAGACAAAATAAAAACAAGGGTGATGGCAAGGGAGTGGTGTTGAATTGGGTTGTGGGTGGTGATAGGGATGTTTTATTAGGGATGGGATTCGATGTTTTGGAGGCATGGGAAGAAGTTGTTTGTGGAGTTGAGAGGGTGAGTTTATTTTGATTTCTTGAATAGTACATTGGGGTTTGGTAGTCTATTTTATCCTTGGGTGAAGGGAGGAGAGTATGAGTGCAAGATGTGCAAGATGTGCAACATCCGACGAAGATATGCTAATGATGTGATTTCTAGTGGAGTGAGATGAATCTAGGTTAGGCAAGGGAGAACTTGTAGGAGAGATGGAGGAAGAGATTATATCCCTCGGGAGCACTATTGTATGTAATTCTACAATGGCCATCTAAAACCCATGGACCGTATAATTATTGTATGCTCAGTTATCTGTGATGATGATTTTTTAGCATTCGATCACTTCTTGCGTTGAACAGGTAATGGATATAGTACCGAAACAATGACATCTCATCTCATGCCATCTCATGCCATCCTTCGCCCTCTCTCTGTATCTCTCTTCCCATCTCTCTCGGCCCTTCCCTCGCATCAAATTCCCATTCGATCAATATAACAACAACAATAATAACGTCTTTCTGCCAATAGATTGAAAATAACCTCTAAATACAAACCCAAACCTCGGACATCGAAATTACCTAGTATCCAATGATTCATCGTCCGTCAACAACGAACTGTATAATCATCGCTTTCCAATCTTCAATCTTCAATCTTCAACCTCCCATTATCTTAATTTTCGGTTTGTTCTTATGCTCAGGTTATATACTGTAAAACTTTACATCATACTCACGCATACATAAACATACTAGGTGAACATAAACACCCGATGGGACTGTAGATGAAGTAACTTCAATAGCA
This sequence comes from Monilinia fructicola, assembly GCA_008692225.1. Classification (NCBI taxonomy): domain Eukaryota; kingdom Fungi; phylum Ascomycota; class Leotiomycetes; order Helotiales; family Sclerotiniaceae; genus Monilinia; species Monilinia fructicola. The sequence continues at coordinate 4,181,380 of VICG01000001.1, read as the reverse complement.
TAAATATAAAAAACAATCCATAACATCAACCTAACACCGATCCAAAACCCCTCCATCCATCCAACCATCTATCCATTCATACGAATAATTACTCACTTCAATAATCTATATAGACGTACCTAGGTAGTTAGTTCTTTTTCCTTCTGCATCATCAAACCTGCATATAATCTACGTAGCTTATATATATAAAACTAAAACCATAAAACAATCATCACATCACATCATCACCAGCTATTCACATCACCACAATCACCCATACAATCATAGAATCATAGTTACTCACTTATCCATAAAACCCATCTCTTTTCCTCCAAAAGCCAAAAGCCAAAGGTAAAAGCCAAAAGCCTAAAAAAAAAGTAAGAAAAAAATCGTATACTACAATCAAAACCCCCAGGTCAACACTGCATGGCCGTCAAAATACCCATCAATCAACATTGGATACACTACAGAAGGAACTACCCAGAGAGAGTACGGTACCAAAATCCACACACGTGCTCGGCACGTGTGTGCATAGCTATATAGATGGCAGTTTCAAAGCAATCGAGTCTTTGGCCTTTGACCTTTGGCTGTATCTGTAGATTCTACAGTAAGGATATATAACAAGTGTCTTTCCCCTGATTGCTTCAGCTTATCCGCGGCTCGGGCGTTCATGGATTTTCCTCCTCACGCCCATCGTGTCGCATGTCCATTAATTCCCCTTCCCGCCCTTGACGGCTTCACCGTCTTTCACCTCGCCCCCTTCTGTCCTCTTTTCCACCAACCCCGAATTTCTGCTCCCCCTTTGATCCCCATCCACCCCCACCACTCAACCCAAATGTTGCACATCTACCAACGAACCATAATCTGAGATGCTGAGAGATGTCTCAGTCGAAGCTGTAAGATGTCTCAGAAGATCGATCCTGCGAAATGTCTTGGAAATGTGGTTTTCTCTTTCCAGTATCCAATCTTGCTTTATGCTTTTATCTCCACATGACCTTTTGGAGAGATACCGTGCATTGAGCTTTACGGACCAATGATCTTCTCTAGAACCTTGGGAAAGAAAGATGTGTGTGTGGAGATTGTCAAGACTAAGGATCATGTGGATGAGTGCATGTAACCTCTTTTTTCATTGGTGAGATCTTTGAGGTGTGAGGTCCGAATACGAGAGGCATCATAGATCATCATCACTTTTCAAATAACAAAAATTGATAAATATCTTTTATGATTCTATAAAAAATGTGCAACTCATGATACCACCAAAGTAATAACCTTAAACCCATCAATCATAATCCATTCCCATCGATTCTACAAACATCTGATATCATAATAATTGCTCGCTCTAAAATTTGTATCCCTTCTTTACTCGCCAGCTTTGACAATCTTACAGATAAGATCGGCACCACCAACAGAATCTCCCTCTTTGATTTGCAAATTGCTAACCTTACCAGCATGTGGTGCTGAGATAACCATTTCCTATATGCATAATTAGCCTATAATTCACCATATTGATAATTCCAGTTCAAGAGGAAAGAGACTCACCATCTTCATAGCACTCAAAACAGCAAGAGGGTCACCCTTCTTAACCTCACCGCCATCCTTAACTCTCAATTCAACAACCACACCAGACATAGGAGCTCCAACTTGACTGGAATCTCCTGGGTCAGCCTTTGCTCTGCTTGTATTCTCAACAGCTGCCTTGTTGTCATCAACAGTGACTTGTCGAACTTCGCCGTTCATCTCGTAGAAGACCTCTCTTTGTCCAGTAGTATCTGACAATGGACCAACAGCAAGAAGCTTCAAGATCAAAACCTTACCCTTCTCCAATTCGACATGGAATTCCTCGCCAATCTCAGGTCTTGAGAGGAAATATCTGGTTGGAAGGACACTCAAATCACCGAACTTCTGAATGAATTTTCGGTAATCTTCAAAGACCTTGGGGTACATGGCGTAACTTGCAACATCACACTCAGTGACGCTACCCCACTTGGAGTGGATATCCTTCTTGATTTGTCCCAGATCAAGTGGCTCAAGAGTAAGTCCTGGGCGCTTATCAAGCTTGCGTCGACCACGGAGAGCATTCGTTCTCAATGGCTCAGGGAAACCACCATATGGTTGACCCATCAAACCTTCAAAGAACTCCAAAACGGAACCTGGGAAATCCAGTTCACTAGCTTTGGCTTGAACGGAATCGAAGTCGAGTTTGTTGGAAACCATGAATTGTGCCAAATCACCGACAACCTTAGACGTTGGAGTGACCTTGACAATGTCACCAAGTAAGTCATTTGCTTGCTCGTAAGCCTTCTTTGTCTCAGCCCATTGAGCACCAAGACCAAGTTGAGATGCTTGGAACATCATATTGGTCAATTGACCACCTGGGATCTCGTGTTCATAGACTTCAGGATCAGGACCGTGTAAGCCAGCTTCGAATGGAGAATAGAGCAAACGGAGTTGTGACCAATATGTATCGATGGCTCTGACATGATGAACGTTCAAACCTGGGTCGAGATCCGATCCTTCCAATGAAGCAAGGACAGCTCCAACACTTGGTTGAGATGTCATACCAGACAAACTATCAGTAGCAGTGTCAACAGCATCAGCACCTGCATTGGCGCAAGCAACCATAGATGCAACACCAGTACCAGCAGAGTCGTGAGTGTGAACATGGATTGGAAGATCTGGGTACTTCTTGCGAAGGGCTCCAATTAACAGAGTAGCAGCTTTTGGTTTAAGAACACCAGCCATATCCTTGACACCCAAGATATGAATCTTGAGAGCCACCAACTTCTCGGCCAAAGACAGATAGTACTCCAAGTTGTACTTCTTCGCTGGGTTCAACACTAGAGAAAAACAGAGTTAGTAAATGCGATTAAAGGGCTTTGGAACGAGATTTTGAACAAAGCTACATCCATAGAGCCTTTCAATATTTGAAGGCATGTGAAAACTGAAGAGGTACTCCAGGCAAAGAAAAATTCTCAACCTCTTGAAGCTTTTCAGTCTCTACCTTAATTTGAACAGTCGAAAGGACCATATGGGTAGACAGAGCATTATCCCTCAATGGTTTTCAATGCTCGAGTTCATGTGGATGACTGACGAAACACCCTGGGAGCGGAAACTATTCCACTCACTACAGAGCTCTTCAATATTCAAGCTACTATGAACAATTCAAAGGACTGGAATTTGTTCCTCAATCACACAGAGCTTCACAATATCCAAACTGGCATGAACAATGGAGTAAGGCTTCAAAATGAGGGGAATCAAGGGGGAAAATAGTAAAGAAAAATGACTTAAACATCTGAAATGGATAGACGTTTGAGAGAAAAAAGGGGGGCCGATTGAAGACAATTTTGGGGATAAAAGTAAGAGAAAGGGGTTGTTTACTGCGATATATGTTAGTAATTTTGTACCGTCACTTTATAGAAGAGAATTACAAACCTGTCTCCACTGTAACAAATAGTTCCCTCTACGACACCACCCGCCTTGTGTACAGCATTGATACCAACCTCAAGTTGATCAATATCGTTCAAAGCATCGAAAACTCTGAAAATATCAACACCATGTTTCTTTGCTTGCTCAACAAAGTGAAAGATGGCGTTGTCTGGCAAGGAAGAATAGGCAACACCGTTGGCTCCACGCAACAACATTTGGAATGGAATGTTTGGAACAAGCTTCCTCATCTTTCGGAGTCTGTCCCATGGATCTTCGTACAAGAAACGCATGGCAACATCGAAAGTAGCTCCACCCCAACATTCCAAACTGTACAAGTTGCTGTAAGCATGACTGGTCTCCTTTGCAATGTTCAAAAGATCAACTGTTCGAACACGAGTGGCGAGAAGCGATTGATGAGCATCACGCCATGTTGTATCCATGAGCAGACATCCCTTGTTTGCTCTGACGGCCTTGGCGAATCCTTCAGGGCCTTGCTCAAGAAGGATATTTCTCCATCCCTTTCGGCATGGTTGAGAAGTATCAATCTTGTTTCCACTCTCATCAAAGAGTTCTGGCATGATGATCTCACCCTTGAACTTCGGCTCGCCGATTTGACCCTTGATGCTACTACCGTTGACAGCAACATCTCCCAGATAAGCCAACAATTTCTGGGCACGATTTTGACTACCGACCAAGTCGAACAATTCAGGGGTATCGTCGATGAATGTGGTCCAACAGTTACCATCAATGAAGGTAGGATGTGTGAGTAAAGTGGCCAAGAAAGGTATGTTAGTCTTAACACCGCGGATACGGAATTCGATTAAGGCACGAAGGACCTTTCTTCGTGCGATTTCATAAGTAGAACCGTGACAAGTACACTTGACCAACATACTGTCATAATAAGGAGTGATAACTGCACCGGCGAATCCATTACCACCATCAAGACGAACTCCATTGCCACCAGCCGATCGATAGACCTCAATCTTTCCAGTATCTGGTGAAAATCCTTGTGCAGGATCTTCTGTGGTAATACGACATTGGATTGCAAAACCTCTGGTGGAGATGCGATCTTGTGTGAGACCCAATTGAACAAGTGTTGCGCCTGCAGCAATTTGAATTTGTGCAGCAATAAGATCAATTCCAGTGATCTCTTCAGTGATGGTGTGCTCGACTTGAATACGTGGGTTAATTTCGATAAAGTAGTATCGGTTTTGTTGATCAACCAAGAACTCGGCTGTTCCCGCGTTACGGTAGTTGACCGACTTGGCAAGTTTAACAGCATCATTCAAGAGGTTATCCCTGACATCTTGAGGAAGATCCTTGGCTGGTGCAATCTCTACTACCTTTTGATGTCTTCGTTGCACGGAACAATCACGCTCGTACAAGTGAACAATGTTTCCGTGGTTGTCTCCCAAAAGTTGTACTTCAATGTGCTTTGGCTTGTCAAGGAATCGTTCCACGAAAACAGTTCCATTACCAAAGGCGGACTTGGCTTCGGATGTGGCGCGGTTGAAGGAGTCTTCGAGTTCTGATTGTTGTCTGACAACACGCATACCACGTCCACCACCTCCATATGCTGCCTTGATGATGATTGGGAAACCATATTCATCCGTGAATTTCTTCACATCCTCAAATTTATCGACAGCGCCATCGGTACCTGGGACAACTGGTACACCAGCTTTGATAGCGATTTCTCTGGCAGATACCTTGTCGCCAAGAGCATCGATAACGGTTGGAGAGGGACCAACAAACTATACCGATTTCTCATGAGCCTATGATCTTCACGCATCTAGAATGATAGGTATTCCGCTTACAATAAGTCCAGCCTTCTCAACATTTCGTGCGAACTCGGCGTTCTCGGAAAGGAAACCATAACCTAACAGTAAATTAGACCACTGCCCCGGCAAATGTAATAGATCCAAATCACATACCAGGATGTATCATTTGAACGCCATGTTCAAGGGCAATCTTGATGATTTCGTCTCCAGCCAAGTAAGCACCAACTGGTGTATATTGACCCCGCTTGCCAATAACATATGCTTCATCAGCCTCTGTAACACGATATATCAGCTTCTAACTTCACCGAGGATAGTCTGCAGATTGTACTCACTCTGCCTGTGCATGCTCAGACGGTCCTCATAACTATCAACTCGGTCAGTCCCGCATTCTGTTATATGATTATCGCCAAGGCGTTACCTAAAGACTGCGACAGTTTGTAGAGAAAGCTCGTGAGCCTAGAGAAAAGAGACGAGTCAGTTTGATGCATGTGAAGTGTCTTGGGAAGAGCATGTGTAGAACAATTGAAGAGGAGGGTATGACAAGACTTACTGTACGGAAGATCTGAAGAGCAAGGGAATCAGGTCAGCACATGGAAACATTCTGCAGTCATTAGCTTGAAGCTATTGGGCTATCACATACACGAATAGCTACACGCAAGTTAGTTGAGTCACACAAGACAACAGTAAAGAACAAGAATTGATTCATGAACTGGGGCAACTTACGAATTTCTCCACGATTGGCCACTATAGATGATAAAAAAGCAATGGGTTAGCATATACCGAAGGAGCTTTACCATATGGTGTAGGTCGTCAATTGATTGATTGCTCACCAAGAATCTTCTTCAGCTGCATGATAGAGGAATTAGCTCTAATGCGATGAACTGTATGTGGATGTTTGATGTCGGAACCCTCCTCAAAAACCTCGCTATAGGCACCATCTCCATGAGGACCTTTCTCATCGTGGTGAGCAGCCATGTTGTGGGATTAAGAGGATGACTGTGTGAAGTGTTTTGGGGTTGGGTTGGGTTGGGTTGGGTTGGATTGGATTGTTGAGAGATGAGTATGGGATGGATGAAGAGGCAGATCGGGGTTGGTGCAAGTAGGTGGTAGGTATGGATATAACCTTTGATGGAGGGGCTCTCTCTCGGGTGAAGCTCGGGACAAAAGATAGCGTTGATAGTATAAAGTCTTGGTAAACGGAGGTTGGAGGGGTATAAGAGTCAGAGAGACGGGAGGGAGGGAGAGAGAGAGCAGAGAGCAGAGAGGAGAAAGAGAGAGGCTTAGAAGAGCTTTGACTACAGAGTGAATATAAAGAGTAAATAATAAAAGTAATGGGAACCTTGGATTGGGCAATCAGATGTTGTAAAATTAATTGAAGCGTGTATTCAATACAGCGAAGAGTAATAATTGTATTTGATGATTGATTGATTGGTTGGCTGGCTGGTTTATGGGCTTCTCGATCTTTTCTTCTTCTTGTCGTTCTTCTTCTTCTCTTTATATGGATAGACTGAGAGTGGGAGTACGGAGGAGGAGGAGGAGGAGGAGGAGAGGGGGAGGGAGTAGAGGTCTTTAATAACAAGGGAAAGGTCGCTCTCTCCAATTGGTCTCTCGAATGACAATAGGTAAGGTTAGAGAGGTGATGGTCAAAGATAAAAAGTTAAGATCGACGTCAAGGTAAAGTTTAAGGGAGAGGTAGAGAGCGAGAGAGAAGTACAAGTGGAAGAAGTAAAAGAGAATTGGAAACGATTAGAGACAAGATGAGAGGGGGAAATCGATCCTTTTAAGATATCAAAAGGATCTTTCTATTTCAATAATTTATATAAATGTATTTATATCTATTTGAATTTCTCTCAACATATATATCATATGTATATGTATGTAGAACTATATGCAATATACCTACATATGTATATATATATACATATACATATACATATACATATAGGTACCTAGTAGGTATACATGTGCATATACATGCCCCTACATATACACACCTACATGAGAACCTACCAAGCAATGTATACATATCACTCACATACCGTATCTGTCGACAAATGTGAAGAGACCCGAGTTTTACTTTAGATCATCTCGAACACTTTTGAGGCTGTAAATGATGAAGCAGATGAGGGGCAGCGGTGATACTAACCTCCCCAGTAGCTACTCTTGACAAGGTTCATTCACACCTTTCTAAACCTTGCTAAACTCTTAAACTTCTTAACATTTCTTGGTCTTTCTTGGTTGGAATAGAATATATATTTACTACCCAATGTGCTTGATAAACTTATTGTCTAGGACCTACGATTCCAAATAATCACTCACTTTGCCAAGTAAGGGTGGTGTAAGATTAAATCTGTATACGTATTACCTATGTATCGATCGTACTTGGGTAGGATTCTTGGATCTCTTGGTAAGGTAAGTGGCAAAGGGTGGACGAGCAAAGAGAGAGTAGGAGTAGGAGGGAGGAGGGCAGAGGGTAGAGGGAGGAGGGAAGAGGGAAGAGAGATGAGAGGTGAGAGGTGAGAGGTGAGAGGTGATACATGAGGAGAGAAGAAGGGTCCAGAAGGGGGTTCAGATCATGAAAAATCAAAACGTAATTTTATAACTTCATATCTTCATATCTCCTTCATATCTCATCCGCGTTGCTTTGTTTGTGGTCGGCCAGTGACTCGATGTTATTACTTGATAATTTGATTAATCTTACTTGATACACAATGAATTCCTTCTTCACCAGCTCATATGATTTATACAGAACTACCTAGTCCTCAACACGAACCTAAGAACTTGAGAAATCCAAGCTGAACCATCCCATTGAAGCCATTCCATCTAAAACTTGATCATACCAATAATAGATAAGCCCGAGTGCAAACTTACAAAGTACTTTCCACTACCGCTGCCCACTGCCCACTGCATGTTGCCATCTGGCTAAGAAATGCAAACGCTATGTTATTCATTGCCAAGGGAACTCTGTTTGATTTGGACCGATAGAGTCCATCACTTGCCCTCCAATATCCTTTCGATAATCCTTTGGATTTTCCAAGCTTTAAAGAATCATCTCCACTATGGAAAAGGCGTCACGGCTTTTTAGGTTTGGTTGAGTTTAATGTATACTGTACAAGTAGGTAGGTAGGTAGGTAGATCGATGGTGGATGGTGGATGGTGGATGGCTAGATGATATTTTTGGATGGTGCTGGGCAGCTCGTGGGATGTAGTATATCGTCTTTACCGATGATATTCTTACCGTAATTAATATAAGAGCCACCGGATGGAATATCGAACTTTTACTGTAGGAAAATATGATTCCGTGCTGTTATGCTCTAAGGTCGAGTACTTTGTACCCCCGTATGCTGGCTTGTGTCAGATGACGAATAGAAATATTGCACAATACATGGGTACATAACGGCTGTAGAACTACTCTACTCGATGTATAATGGCTGCATGGCTGATGTGATTGATGTATTATTTTATTTCTTACCTTTGCTCTATATTTTCTTTGGGAGAAGGGGTAGACGCGGAGCATTGTATGTGTTGGGCGGGTGTTGTTTGATGGGAGATGAAAACTATATATTGTATCGTGTAGTATATGTGTGAAAGGGAAAGAAGGGAGGGCATTTCAAACTCATCTTGCTTTCTTTCATTCTATCTTTCTATCTTTCTATGGTGTGTGTTGATGCAAAGACGAAAATCGATGTACGCGAGTGAAATGAAGGGGTAATGATACCTTGGTAGGTAGAATGTATCTTCTCTATAATATGTTGAAATTCAACTATCTATTACGCATTATCTTTATATTTTGAGACGAATACAGTATCCATGGATATGTACATAGGTATATAAATATATATATCCGGAATATATAATATACATGTACGGAATATATATATAAATATGTAACTTATAGATACTCCGTACATATATATTTTCCTTTTGAGATACGTGTAAACTTATAAACTTACATACTTATTTATACAAACTTTAGCTTATATTTTATTTTCTGGGCGGTTCATCAATTCCCGTTTGATGCTTCTCTGCTTGTTGATAACATCCAGGATTTGTGGTTGAAGATCTTATTTAGTCGATCTTACCATTGTCATACGTGTATGATTGGTTCGGGAGTTGGAGTGTGAGATAGGTAGTTCTACTTGGGCTTTTCCGGAAGTCAAATGATTTTCTGGGCGGTAAGTTTATTTAATTTTTGTATGGTTTGGTTGGCTGGTAGGTAGACAGGTACTAGGTAAGTAGTAGGCGTGCGTCTGTTTGTATGTTTGTATGGGTTGATGCAACTTGATGGATGGATAGGCGGATGAATGGATGAATGGATGACTAGATTACTACGGAGTACAGTAGAGGATTAGATTTCGGTGTTATATCACTCGGTAACCTTATTGTTAAATCTAGAACGCTAGAAGTGTTTATTATACCGTATAGTTTCATTCTTGGAAGTTGGAATACATTCATCACATTACTCCGTACATTACAATGTATTACCCCGAGCCGACACCACCATGTACGCCCCCAAAGTACCAGCCGAGGTTCAGTCAACAGTCAACAGTCAACAGTCAACAATCAAATCGGCTCTGCACCGGAGCTATGAGCCATCTTCTCAACCAACCCATGAATACCACCTACTGCTCTCCCTGCTCTCCCTGCTCTCCCTACTCTCCCTACTGCACACGTTCTTATTCATATTTCTATCTATCTAGCGATACAATGAGTAAGTAAATAAATAACTCTATCACTAGACTGATTAGACGACATGTAACTATTGTGATGTAACCTAACTGTGATAAATATGTATTCGAGATACTCGAGTATAACAATAGGACTAACCAATATCGATAATGAATCAAATAACTACCCAGGTATTGAACCAAGCAGACATAGATCTCAAACTCCGTCTTCAAACAATTATTACCACAACAATACACAGCACACAGCATCCAGCACATAATACAACGCACACTGCACAAAACCTATACAATATTGCGCATCTACCTTCCTACCAACCTACATATCTATCGCTCCTCCCTACAGAGTAACCAACCATTCACCAACCCAATGTAACATAAAAATTCCATTGCCGCGGCTAACCAAACAAACCAACTCCCTCACTTCACCTCGCTTCCTCCTCAGTCACTCACGTCCAAAACCCCAAGTCCAATTATCCAATTATCCTAATTCCAATTATCCATCTCACCCGCATTTCCTCACCCCTCATCCAACCCCCCACCATCCCACAAACACCATCATAACATCATACTCCGTAGAGTAACATTGTATTCATACTCATACCTCCAAGGCTCCAACCCTCAACCCCCCCCCCCCGAAAAAGCCCACACACTCCTCACTCATCCAACCATCAATCACTTCAATCACCTCAAATCTCATGTTCTTCAACCACCCCAACCACCTCAAACTCGACCTACCCAGCCGATCCAACGCCTCAATCTGCCAAGTGATTTGTATTGATGCTTGCCAAGCAAAGCATTTCGGATTTCTAGATTTCCAGATTTCAGAAATGGTATCGATATAGAACTAAGATCTTACAATTCGTTCTTAGGCTCATACTGACACTATAAGTCTTGAGTGTCATAGCTGACCCAAGTTACTTGGCATCAAGACATTCTATTTTTGCAAAACTGAAAAAAGTTGTGTGCGTGGTATCGTGAAACGCTTTAGGTAATTGGCATGCTTGGCTATCATAACAATCTCAATTTAATGCAAATCATTCTCCCTCTTATCTATACCAAGACGGCATCAACGGGACGGCACGAGCATCACAAACTAAATAAAGCCTTCTGGTTTGAAAGTGAACTAACTTTTCGATTTTCTCATTCTTCAGAGATTACATCAGAGAATCTAAAAGCAGAACAATCCATGAACGCTCATTAAACTATCAGTTACAAACATGGTGATACCTCTCTTTCACAAGGAAAAGTTTTCCACCCACTAAATGCTGCACCAAGCATACAACTACATCATCATCATCATCATCGTGATCATGGGGATTTTTCCGACATCTAAATTCATACGGAATCCCAGATCTGATGAAAAAAAATCAAGAAAAGTTACACCCCAAATGCAGTGTCATTATGTATAAGCGTGTCCTTCATCCTCTGGTATCATCTAAAATCCTCCGTAACCTGTTGGCTGTGGTGCAAATCCGTTTGTTTGTCCGAACTGGGCTGGAGAAGCACGTCCGGTGGGTCCAGCTGTGATCATAAGACGATTGCCTCCAAGAATGGGGGTGTTGTCCTCTTCCTGAACCTGTGACTTTTCTCTCAATTTTCTTTCCTCGTTGTCCTTCTTTAACTCGGCAATCGTAGAGCTTTGTTGAGCCAAGTAGTTGATCATGAATGGCATAGTAAAGTCTGTAAGACCGTGACGCCACGAAACTTCCATGACAACATGAACAGGGATGAGGTCATAGCAAGCATAGAGCATACCGACATAACACTCACGACTGCCAATATCGACGAACTAGTAAAATGATTAGCAAGATAATTGAAATACTGTACGTTGAACTTACATATCTAAGCAACTCCTCGACAACGTCTGCCTTGCCAGAAATAGCAGCAGTCTCAATTGCATCCTTGAAAAGCTTATCTTGCTTCGAAAGAGCAATCGACTTCTCCCAGCGCTTGTTCTTGCGATAGATGTTGGCAGCAATTTGACGGAAAAAGACCAAATCGTGACGCTCCAATCTTTGAGCAAGCTCGACGGCATCATAATTATCATAATTCTCGACCGAATCACGGAGAGTCTTATAGTCTTCCTCTTCAATCAAGAGATCATTAATGGCACCATTGACAATCTTTTTGTTCTGAGTTTGGACATTAAGAAGGAAAGGCTTGATGAGAGGGATATTGTCAGATTTCTCAAACATCTTGACAACACGGTTGACGTCAATTCTTGGTGAGAGGGCCTGAAGAAGATCTGTAATGAGAGATGGCTGCTCTTGAAGATAAAAGTTCAGAGCGCGGTAATAGATCTCCAGATTGGCTACCTTGATAATGATGTCCTTGAAAGAGTGGTGCTCCCATGCGTCCGCAGCTCTCTCCATCATCGCAAGAGCAGCATTGTCCCACTCATCATAATGGCAGTACAAAAATATCAGCTCAGGCCAAAGGTGGGCTTCCTCACAGGCACGAATCATCTTTGGGATATTGATTCTGCTCCAGAAGAGCTTCAAGTGCTCCATTGTACGAGCTGGGTGGTACTTGGAAAGAGCAATTCCAAGTTCAGTGAAAATACCCATATGACTTCGTTCTAAAAATGATAATGTGAGTACATGGTTTCGGTCTGTTGATAGTAGTAGATGTTGAGACAGTAGATGTTGACACATAAGAAAAGCTGTCAAGAGGAATGAAGGGGGATTGAGGCAGAAGAGATGAGTGGGTGACTTCCCATTCTCCATTTTGTTGACTAATTAGGTCGGGGAAAGGGGAAGACGGGGGATAAGGAGGAAAGAGTAAAGAAAAATTCGGGGAATGAACGTACCAAGACCCAAACCTTGCTCAAGTACGGCAATGAGCTCATCAAAGTAACCATTGCGTTCGTATTGCTTTACCAAACTTTGCAACTCCTCCGCATCAATAATCAAGTTCAGACCACAAATCTGAGCAAGACGGAACTCCTTCTTCTCAACACAAGCAGCATTGACTTGCTTCCAGACCTTAATGTTATTGGCTTTTCGTGCGCACTCGACAGCAGATTGATATTCCTCGAGGTGAACAAGAGTTGTGGCAAGCTTGGCCCAGTTTGAAATACTGGTGAAGAAGATCTTTGCAGCTTGATGAAAGCCTTCAGCATATGCCTTGTCACCTGATTCTTCGATATCAGCAACATTGGTTCCTCGGAGGAAGTCCTCGAGTTCGCTAAGTTGATCAGTGCGAGCGTATGCAAAAGCAAGCCCAGTGTCAATAGCCGGCTCACGAAGAGTCTTGCGAGCCATGCGAAGGTATTTAATTAAGTCTTCGTCTTTGCCGGCATGAGTAGCAATTTCAATAACTTCGAGGTAATTGCTTGGATCTTCTGCTCTGATGTATGATGAAATACCATCGCTCACACGTAGACCGTCCAATTGGGCCTTAGCAACTCTGCTCCATACTTCTGGTAGCTCTACTCGTTCTGCATAATCTTTTGCACGATCAATGCTGACGATATGCTCAACAAGGACATTAACGGCGCTTGGGTGGTCATTAATTTTCTTGTATACCTCAAATGCTTCCTCGTATAAACCGACGTCAATACAGATGCCGGCGACGTCTTGTGCATTGTAGCTCTCTAATTTATGAATATAATCCATAACTCGGCTCTTGTCTGCTTTGGTGGCTGTGAGAATGAGGAGATTTTGCAGGCTCTCATTGTCACTGAATGGAGAAGGTTCAAGAACGATCTTCTCGAGCAACTCAATCAATTCACCGGGAAGGTCAGCAGTAAGGAAAGCAGAAACTGCGATAGAAACCTTTTCGGGCTCGGTTGACTCTGGAACTGCAGTAGAGATGACTTGATCAATAACAGATCGGCGATGTACGTTGTTTTCGCTAAGAACGAAATTCCAAAGCTCTGTGTCTGCTCTCTCCAAAAGATAGCGAGCTTGAGCTTTATACATAGAGTTCTCGTTGGTGATGTTGACAAGCTCGAGGTCATTGTTTCCTTTTCGAAAACAAATGATCGCTTTAAACAGTTAGCCAATGTTTTTATTCAAGGTTAAAAAAAATCCAGTCCAGGTGAAATATTTAGTAGCTAAGTCGTAAAATTTGGTGCTAAAAATATGTACGTGTCAAGCGGTTGTGTACTCAACAGCAATGTGCATTTCCAGAAGAAGCGTGGAGGCATAAGAGCACCCATGGACGGTTCCAAAAAATATCGCCATGAGAGATTTTGCAACCTTTGGACGTTTGCAATGGGTGAATATTCGAGCACAGGTATTTTGAACTTGTAGATTCTCCAAAGTACGCAGGGGCAATCGAAGGATGCGAATCCAGTATCCACTTTGGAGTTGAGTGAAGAAAATTTTATACATACCAAGCGATGGGTCTCTCTTGCTACAATAATTTCCAACAACTATATAAAAGTTAGTTATGATTCCATCATCTGTGCAAACTTGGGAGATGTACCCAGTGTATCATATTGATCATTACTCTTGAGGAATGCCTCGGGATTGTTGTTGCTGGACTATCGTTAGCGATTATGTACTGTGCATAGTAAGATGATGAATATACCTGTCGATATAAATCTTGGCGAGGGCATTGACAATAGCTTGTTGCTGGTTGCCAGCTGCCAAAGTGGCCTCGAGGAATGGCAACAGAAGCTTAAGACGGTTTCTGGTTTCGACCTCATGAACAAGTTCATCAATAGGAATGGAAGCATGGTTGACGGTGTTCAATAAATTTTTGATGATCGACTCATCACAATCAACATCAAGTAATGCACCAATGACGGCAGGTGTTCGGGCAGGATTGACTCGTTGAACATAAACTTCAATGGATTGAAATTGTTGATTTTGGTAAAGATAAAAGTACCAACTCGTGGATGAAGTTGAAACGATCACAAACAATTATGAGTGGTAACTGCTCGGCCAATTTGGCTTCCTTCAAGAAGTTCTTGACCTTCTCGGCCGGGTAGAAATTGCTACTTCTAACAATTCTTTCGACCTCGGTCATGTTACCCATTGTAACGGAGGCTTGGATGTACTTGAAATTCACATCGGGGTCTTCGCTCAAATTGACAATGCTACCAAGGTAATGGAATAGACCTTCGGCAGTCTTGTACTTCTCGAAAAGATCGATCAATCTGACGGGGCCAAGCAATTCTGAATATTTGACGGCGATTTGAACAACAGCTGCAAGGTTCTGGCGGATGTTAACCTTAAGCATAGCATCAAGACAATCTAATGATTGCTCAAGGGACAATCGACCAAAGTAAGCGGTGAGCCAGTCTTGACTGAAAGTTGGGGATGCCACAATGTTAACGATAACGCGTTTGATAGCCTCAGGATCTTCATAATGCTCCAAAGCTCTTTGTGAAAGACCAGCTTGTTCACACAATTGTGCAATTCTAGGTTTATCATAGTGAGAGAACATATCATTGCCGAGAATTGCGTCAGCGACTTGAGGTGCATTCATGAGATTCATTTCAAGAAGACGAGTTTGCAAAGGTCCTTGCTCAGGCTTGTTGTCCTTTAATGCATCAAGCAGGAAAGCGGTTGCAGGTTGAACCATTCCTTGAGATTGGAATACGTCAACGACACGCTCAATATCAACGAGAGAACCACCTTCGGTATTTGCCAATTGAGTGGCGAACTCAGCACCCTTTTCAGGATTGATGGAGATAATGTTACGGAGTAACTGGACATAGTCTGGCTGATATCCTGCTTGCTGGGCATATGGCAAGATCTTCTCGAATTGACCACTCTCTGCAAAAGCAGCAACAACTTTATGAGGAACATTGGCCTTGAGGTAGATAGCAAGCGCAAGCTGGGTATCTTGTACGCGAACAATATCACCCAATTCTTCAGAGCAGTCGAGCTTATTTTCTTTCATCCACTTTTCAAGAAGATGCTTTCGATTCTGGGCCAAAACAGGTCGCACAAGCTCCAAAGTCTCATGTTTGTTCAAAGATCCTTTATCAAGAAGCATACCAAAGTATTGCAAGATAACAGATAGTTGTCCTGGTACAGGCGGCAAGTTCTTTAGACGGTCGATAGTCTGGGGGGTTCGCAAGAAGCCGCGAGGGGAGTTTGCTGCAATCTTCGAAGCTTCGGAGTAATTTCCGGCAGCTAAAAGCTGCTCGAATTGGTTGGCATAGAGGTTATCAGCACCAGGTAGACCGGCTCTTGAGGCAAGCTTGACGGCTAACCCAGAGTTTGCAGGATTTTGGAGGAGGTATGGAATAACCGTCGTTTCATCAACAGATACAGATAGCACCTGTCCTCTTCGGTTCACACCGACGAGTCCCGCAGATTCTGAGTCACTAGCTGTAATGAAGATCGTTTCGCTTGAGATACGGTTCATGAAGATACATGTACCAGTCTCAAGATCGTATAGATGAATAAAGCCGTATTTGGTGACCAAATAAATGATGCTATATTTTTGTGAAACTTGCATGGCGACAGGGAAATCGTTTACTGCTTCAGCGGGAAAATATACATCGACGGCCTTCTTCGAAAACGTAGGGTTAGAAGCTTGGTGGTCGACCTCGACTATGTGGAGTTTTGCGCCAGTAGCAGTTCGAACAGAAAACGTGAAAACCTTCGTGTCGGCTGGAGCAGCTTCTAATCGTAGTGTGCCAAATGCTGCAGCGTGACCCTCAATGGCCTGACTGATGCCTCTATCTTTCGAATAAAGTTGCATCGCGCCGACCACTCGTCCTTGTTGTTGTGTAATACCCACGACTACCATCCACTTTCCATCACCGCTGACACGATAGTTGATGATTTGACATCCCTAGCATAATATCAATACCATTTCTACCTTCAGTAGACAATAAGAACTTACGGAAAGATTTGGATTTCTCTTAAAGACCTCCACTGGGGCTGCTTGGTTTGGGTCAAAAACATCCCAGTGATAGACTGTAGTATCGGTCACCAACCCCAAGCTTGTCTCACTAAACCATTTCCAGAACACAACATCTTCATTCATGGTAGCAGACTTTAATTTGGCCTTGGCGCCCAGGTCAAATATCTGTAGAGTCCTCGATTGTGCCTTCAAGGCAATGACCTGCTTCGACCAGTGCATAATAGCACTATCCGCCTTGATGGGTCTTCGAGTGACGGCATTGTTTTGTTTTAAATCAACTATGACGACTTCTGGTTGTGAAGCTTCGTTCTTCTTTTCTCGTACACAGATGTAGGAGTCTGACTCCAGTGTCTATTCGAGTTGATTAGCAAAAGGCTAAAGCTAAAAGAACGATATATAGATAACTTACACATGAATTAAAACCTATCGATTGTGCCTATAGAACTTATTGTTAGCAAGTCGTACTGAGATGAAACACTGAGACTCAAGATGTTATGGCTGAAAGAATGGTGGGAATAGCTATGTTGTGGTTGGCACATACCTCAACTCCGACACTTGTTAACTAAGTTTATGTTAGTAAACACAGCTTCAACAATTCCATCATCGCAGAGCTCATATCATACCTGGAGAAGCTCCGTAAACTTTATTGGGAGTGGACCCATCTTTGATGATTCTCTGAATCTATGCGATCAAAGGAGAAAGGGTCTCCTTTAATTGTTAACCCAATGTAGTGGTGGGTAAGCTATCTGCGCAAACAGGCGCTGTTTACCCAGAAACGAGCTCAATTAAAAACAGACACAGGTTTGAAAGTACAAGTATTGTTGAAATTAATTAAGAGAATTTGAAAATCATCCAGAGAGGATAATGCAGTGAAATATGAGATTGGAATGTGGAGAGGATATGTGGTTGTAATTGCTTCTAAAACTGGCCTTGTCATTCGCGACGACGACAATCAACGGGCTGGATCGATGAAGCTAGGTACAAGCACGCTAGTCCAATTTGGTCTTTCAGGTAAGCCGCGTCACATGACTAAATATTCCAGGGGAACGTGAGAGTGTCTCTGTCTGTATGCGTATGATGGCCATGGCCATTTTCTTACCAGCACTCAAAATCTCCCGTTCACGTCAACAACTCGTTTTTGAGGAGGATTTTAAGATCATCCTTATAGTCTTTCTTAGCACGATATAAGGTTCAATGCATGTATGGTTATCCTTCAAGTCCTATGTCGTACAGTTACGTTGGAAGTTTATATCAAAAACATTAAAATGCATTTGTGCCGCACAG
Source organism: Monilinia fructicola (assembly GCA_008692225.1). Lineage (NCBI taxonomy): Eukaryota > Fungi > Ascomycota > Leotiomycetes > Helotiales > Sclerotiniaceae > Monilinia > Monilinia fructicola. The sequence continues at coordinate 4,163,394 of VICG01000001.1, read as the reverse complement.
CCATCATTCCTGCTCATTTGCTTAGAGGGAATCTAAAAGCATCGACAAGATATTCGACTTCTCACTCCTGCAAGTCATTTTGTTCCTAGAGCTAGCCTTAAGACTACCTATTAGTATATAGTCCGGTGGCAAGAACATCTTCTACATACTCATGATCAATCCGAGTTGGATTACATTAGATATTCGACTGCTGCTGCTACTCCTTCCATTGCTAACATGTCCCCTTCCTATGAATCGCCCAACGAGGTTCTTGATGAAATTATCTCGTACACATACGATGCCAGGAGGTTTGGATGACCTGGCGTTAAAATACAAGGAAATTCTACGCACCATGTACAGCATTAATTGGAATTTCCAGGTTGTCACAAATTCCGTTCACGCTCATAATTTCACCTGCTTCGAGGAAGTTAATGGCCCATGTGGCACCGTGGTTATTAAATCAGCATGAGGCTTGATAGTCCGCATTTTTATTGAGTCTGTTATAGAACGTTACATCCAAAATCCGATTCTAGTAAATGTCGTATATAACTCGTGTTAAGCTGTGGATTCTACCTTTCTACCTTGCCCTAGAAATAATGTTTAGAATATCTGCTTTGCGGAGGCCTGGCGATCAATGGGCGCACATAATTGGCTCCTTTCCTGTCCTGCTGCAAGTCTGATCATTTGTGGACTTTGAATGTACTCCTTATAGCCACCGGCGATGCTCTTTTGGAGAGCGAATCCAAAGATCTCTATCTTGGCTACAACCGAAATCTTGAATCTCCTCAACTTACAAATCGACATGCTGTTTCGGTCATGCGTCTCTCGCAGATTTTCTCAAGCACACTGTCTGTTTGAAATATTGAATTAATCTGCAAATTTGTCAAGGAAATTGAACGATAAGCTGAAAAAGCTTTCTAATTATATTTGCGGACTACGGAGCTCGTTATCTCTTAGCAAAGTATTAATGCGCGGATTTCAGCGTCTGCAAAACCTCGAATCGCCTCTCTAAACGGTGATGTGTGAAACTAGGCTCGCTTCCTTGATGGATCAAGTGATGGAATATAGTCTGCCATTGACCAGCAATATCATACCAGCGTCACTTTCTCAGTTTCCACTAATCTCAACGGGTAAGGCGCATTGATAAAAAGCGCTGGATATTTTGTTCCGTAACTTTGCCTCCAAGAATTGTTCATAATTATCTGCCCTTCAAGATATCTATCTCTTCTGTCCTCTCGCTACAGACGATACGTACAAGCAACAATGCGCGAAGGCTGCTTCAGAGTTGCAAAAGATGAATAAACTGGGATAGTGATCCAACTCGTTCTCTGGCGTTCAATCATACATTGAATGCAATCAGCGGATATTGTAGTTGTCTTTAGTTAGATTAACCTTAAGAACAATTAATGCACGAGTCAACAAAAACATGATCGGCATTTTTCTGATGGCTTGCTAGTTGAATGCGCAATCACTTTTCACCAAAATTTTCAACATACTGATGTTAATAAGATATCATGGCAAGTATTAAGATGTTTCTTCTCCGTTGATTATGGAAAAGCACATAAAAAAATAGAACCCTGGGGCATGAAAAGCATTGGTCTAATGCCCTGAACCAACAATCATGTCGGTCATATTACCTTCTCCAAAACTCATGTATTCGCATATTTTTTAATTTTGTTTTCTGTAGGAGAGTTTGTCACTATTACTCTTTCGCTGGAACACTTGTGCGGGCCATTTGCATTTCTCTCCAGTACCAACAACCAACTAATGCAGGTCCTGGTCCAACAGCCAGATTGGCCAGAAGTAAAAGAGCAGCAGCTCTTCCAACGTCAACATTTGTTCTACCGACACGCTTGATATCCCAAACTGCATTACAACACCAGGCATATGATGCAATGTACAGACTCCAAAATTCGACCAAGAAGTAATTTCGGAGCTCGGCAGTGGCATTTGGAATGAACACCAAAGTGAGGGATATACTTGGGTTGCTAGAAAACAGAATATTTGAGAGGACGGTGGTGTGGAGAGCAACGCCTAGAGCAAATGTAGTAAGGTAGATACCCTTGAGATACGGGAAATCCTTTGGCTCATCGGCTGCATTAGGTGTTCCGCTTGGTGGCGGGGAAACCTTCTTCAAGATCATCCCACCAATAAAGGTCAGAAGAGACGCAGTCATAGGCGATGCCCACCATATTGCGTCGAAAGCTTCAGCGATAGCCTGACTTTTCCAAGGTATGAATATTAAAATTGTTGGGATGACATATCCTATTGCAACAGAGGGCAAGATCACTTTAACGTAGTGAGCCGGCACTAGACGTGAGAGCGGCCACCAGTATGGCTCATTGTTCGAAAACATAGTGTATCCTGTATAGAACAATGGTATGATAACACCAAAGCCAAACCATTGAGATAGTGCGAACCACACTGTTGGTCTGAAATAAAAGTTAACTCTCGAAAATGTAGGAAGGGTAATTTAAGCGGGACAGGAAATTCCTTACATAGCTACAAGATTCATGTCATTACGCTTTCGACAAGCCTCGACCAACCAGACCGACACTGGCTGGATCAGCATACCAAAGAAGTAGAGACTCAGCACCCCCAGAGTATCGTCACTTTTGGCGGCAAGTCTCGGACTTCGTAAGACAGCTGCGAATTGGTCTACGAGGCCCTCATTCTTAGAACGAACCCACATGCCATAGTAGGCAGATATAGCAAGACAAATGTAGAACAACATTTGCCACAATCCTCGTGAGCCCCTCAATGCCGGTGGGTTCGCAAGTTCATCTTTATAGGGAATCAATTTTGGACGCGGTGGAAGCTCTACCATGTCCATTTTTTCGGCATATGGCTGATTTCCGGAGAAATTGAACATGACATCTTCTGTGTCTGTTATTGGCAGCAAAGTTAAAGCAATAAATTTGTGCAAAGGATCCTCCATTGCTTCTGTGCGTTGCTGTTCGTGAGATGCATCTTTCAGCGTTGTGACTCGACTTTCGCGCAGTTTCTGTAGATTCGCAAACATGTTTATCAACTCTGAGGTCCTTGGCTTAGGACTCTTTCTCAAAAGTTTCACCAAGGAGTTCACAAATGCGGCGGAGGTCTCAAATGCCGCATTCCCTCCATGACCTCCAATTGGGTTGAACTTGTGCGCAGAATCGCCAATAGTGATGATTCTTTCATAGTACCATTTCTTGTAAACATATTCAGGTAGTGCTGTCAGTGTGGAAGTAATCTTCCTTTCTTGAAGGACTTTGAAGCTGATCTCTGGGGTGATTGGGTCATTTTCATGCTCCTTCAATACCCTTGCCTCGTCTTCCTTGGTATAACGAGGTATATCGGGCCCATAAAATGTTTGTGGGTTTTTTGAAAAGGTAGAACCAGTAAACACGGCCCTCTGGCCCGCCGTTGATGAGGTATGAGTTCTTCTCGCGAAAAACCGAATGCAGATTCCCAGGTTCGAGCCCCTCAATGGGGTTTGAAATACCGAAGATACAGCTGTAGTCGCAAGGGGGAGCTAATATTCCGTCAGTTTCGAATCCCAAACTTCTAGGGGAAGTTCTGAGGCCTGGCCATGTGCATCTAGTATGGATATTCGACTCCCTATCCGCGCCACTTCTATGTACATTCGAAACCGGAACGTTATGAAGGATCGTCATATTTCAAAAGTACTAAGCAAATAATAACGTACCTTTATCCTCCCCTGCAGGTATATAACCAGGGGTTCTCTCATTGGCTAATCTCCACATTTCGGAGCGGACGGTACTATGTATACCATCACCACCAACCAATACGTCTCCTGCGAATTCTGATCCATCAGTCATTGTAGCCAGAACACCTTTCTCGTTCATATCAACTTTTGCTAAGCGCTTCTCGGTGATAACCTTGGACTTGTCCTTGATGTTGTCGTATAGGACCTGCAGGACCGATTGTCGATCGAGGAACAAAATAGGATATCCATGTCTGTACAAATATCAGAATCAAGTCTTTGTTGTTTGAAAAAAGAAATGGGTTTACCTCTGGACGAATGAGTTTCTCATTCCCGAGTGTCCTGCTATCCTCTCTCCCTTACTGTTGCGGAAGTTGAATTTCTCGACGGGTGGTGCTAGACCCAGGATAGTATCAAACAATCCTAATTGATCCAGGATTCGATTCCCGTTCGGAAGCAGTCCTATACTCGCTCCAACTTGAGGCGCTATCTTTGGATAGGCCTCTAGAATGATGAAATCGATGCCATTCAGCTGCAGCATGTTCCCCAACACTAGACCTGCAACACTTCCTCCAATGATAACGACTCTAAAAGGTCTGTCGTCTGCCATAGTGACAGCTAAGCGTCGCAGAGGTCAATGCTTTGTCTTGCAATTGCAGAATTCCTGGTGCAGGTGAAACTTGGTGCGAACTTTATTGTTTTTTTACAAGAACAAAGTAGATTCAAGCATGGCTATATACTCAGCTCCATTTTTGGTCAGTTGATATCCTCTCACACGTGGACAAGCAACTAAATTACCAATTCCTAATTCTAATGCATGTTGGATAACGACGGATCATTTTACTACCCTAAAATCTTATTGTTTAGCAGATCTGTTCCAATCTGCATGACCTAATTGGTCAAGTGTACTTGCACGAGGCAAAGTATAGCTTTTGAGCATATTCGGGACAATAAATGGTATGATTTTAGTCAAAATACACAAGAGAATGAGCATCCAGCGATGAATCTTATTTGTTGGTTTATATGGGGCGACGTGCCGACTACTACGAGTTCAGGGTAGTGGGGAATATTGGCATACCCTTGAATCATGATTTCCCATTGATTTTCATGCAGTATTTTAAAGATAGGAAACTATTGTGCATCTAGTCTCAGGGTCCATTGATCGATGGACCAGTTCTATGTAGTTCTTGTCCATTAAAGTTATGCTTGAATATCTGAATCTAATCAAAATGAAGGACCAAGGGTCCTGCTACCAAAAAAGACAATAAACAAAAAGCAAAGCATGAATATTGTGTTATACCAACGACTATTGGTTTCCATCGATAATTCCAATGGAAAATATTTCTCTTCCACAGTGGAGAAGGTTCCTGAACCCCAGAATCCAGTAGTATGGTGCACATGCATAAGACAGCGCAAAAAATGCATTAATGCAAAAGTTCATCCAAGAGATCATGCAAGAGATCAGTTTCGGACACCATCATCTTTTCGGCCATCACATATCTCTCCCGAGCACTATCCTACCCGTCAAAACGTCATCGGATGTCCTTTCCACGGGTAGACACCAGAATAGCGGGAAAATATCTATACTACTGTATTGCTAATAAAGTATTGTTTGATGAATATTTCCACCTGTCAAAATAACATTGAGGATAATCTGGGGGTATATACCGGCCGGTCTTCGCGGCTGACGCGCCGTGTCCAGCACTGTAGAGGATCACGCGGAAGTATGGCCAAACGCGGTATAAATACATAAGCTACCGGAACATCATGTACGTTCCCCTTTCGCTTAAGCATTTAGAATTCTCTGGATCCACCCTCGCTTGATTTCATCAGCCAATTGGCTAATCAGCCTGAGACTAATGTAAACTTAAGTTTCCCGGGGCAGGAAAACCAGTTGAGAGTGGGTTACGCAATGCATGTATAAGTGGAGACACGTAGACGCCGCAGAGTTCTGCTTTCTGCCGCTAACTCAGACATGATTCAACGAACCACCAAACAAGTGCAAGAGCCAGTGTCGTCCACAAAAGGAAAAAAAAAGAAGATATACTCTCAAGGGCAGAGACTCCACGCTCTCCACTTCTTAAGTACTTTTGAAGTTGAACTCTATTTGCTGTTGCCGGATAAGGCAAGGAGAGCATGTCTGTGTTCAATGAAAAGCAAAGTGAGAGCGGATCCACTTTGCCTTCAAAGAGGTTATTATTACAGGAAGCGGCTATGAAGCCCTAGTTACCCGTAACTCTACTCCGTAGAATAGGTCTTTCCAAGTGGAAACCCCTTCCAAAAAGGGTTTGCCTCGGCTCTTTGGCCTCACAATAAAATACCAAAGAGGATGCTAATAGCTGAGCCCTTTGAGAAATGCTATTGGGTTTGCCTTAGTTGCAAGAAAACGATAGTCAAACGACATCTTTGAAGACAGAAGAAATTCGCTGCGTGTTGATCTCTTCCCTTTGGGCACTCTCGGTATGGCTTCCGCCAGCACTCGAACAGCTCGTTTGTGCTGGTTTGTCAGTTGTAAGGTTTGCACAGATCAATAACCAGTACTCTTCCTTGATCTTGAGATTGCTTTATTTTTTTTTCCGAGCGTCGAGACCTTCCAAAACGAAGACTGGAAGTATGGAATCTCTAGGCTTTGATCTCAATAATTTGATGTTAAATGACCGACCAAGTCCCCGCAAAGTCCATTATATCTGGTTCGGAAAATTGTCAGCTTCCTGACATCGGTGGTCTTATACCAGCATTCTCCTTGCAATATCTTTCTTGCGCCAAACGACGCCAAAAAAGTTAACGGTGTTTGTGCTTGGGCGCCAATCGCATCACTATGGCTTTGGAGGAAAGGGCGTTGACTATTGTCATCGTCAATTTTGTGTTCCTCGGTGTATCAACTATCACATTAGCATTGAGATGTTTCGTTCGATTGACCCGTGAAGCTTTTGGCGTGGACGACTGGATGATCTTATTGGGATGGGTATGCTGGATAACTTTCTCCTATAGTTTGAAAAAAATCTTGCTGATTCCATAAAGGCTATGTTCGTAGTGAACGTCAGCATGTCGTCGATGGCCGCCGTCCATGGTTTGGGTGTTCATAACATGTCAATGACTGTCACGGAGATGGCACCTGCAATCAAGGTCAGTATATAAGTTTAGAAGGCGATAACAATCTGTAGACTAACCAGTGAGAATAGTATTTTACCATCTTTCAACTATTCACATTGACAGGTACATTACCGGTCAAGGCTAGCATCTGCCTCTCCCTATTTCGCATAACACCCAACCCGATCTATAAAAGAATACTCTACGCAATCATGACAGGATCCATAGTGACAGTACTTATTGGAGATATCGTCGTTATCGTAACATGTCGACCTATGAACTTCACTTGGGACAAAACCATCCCCGACGGAAAGTGCAGCAGTATCAGCGCCATCCTCGTCCTGAGCTACTGCTTCTCCGCCATGAACATCATCACCGACTGGTCCACTGCCATCCTTCCCGCAGTCATAGTCTGGGATTTGAAACTCTCTCCCAGGCTCAAGATTGCCATCAGTTTCCTCTTAGGGATGGGTTTGTTCGCCAGTATCGCCACCATTGTGCGCCTCAAGTATTTCCCCGAGTACGCAAAAGCAGTCGATTATCTCTACGGCGTCGCCCCTATCGTGTGGTGGTCCACCGTTGAGATCGGTCTAGGAATCATAGCTGCCTGTCTTAGTACACTCAGACCCCTCTTCCGTTTCGCTCTGGGGACTAGCAATGCTGGTCCCTCTGATAATGACGATGCTCCTCGAACCATCGGAGCACCTCACCAGAAAGGCTACATGAAAGCCCGCGCGATCAAACTCCGCGATATCAACGATGGATTGGCCACTACTATGGTGACGGGCGTCGGGAACGATAATGAGAGCTTGAACACCAGCAGCGATGGGGATGATGAATTGAGTCAAAAGGGGATACTCCAACACATCCCTGAAAATCCAACCAAACCCAGGTGTACAGAAAAGGATACAGGGATTTTGGTTACACAAAGTTATAAGATTGATGGTGACAATACTGCTACGGGTACAGGCCACAAACATAACGGGAGTAATGCCTCGGGCGAAAGGAAAATTGAGGATATAGTATGAGTTAATGGTATCAGACAAGACTTTAAGCCATGTGTGGACCCAACATTTAAGAAACGATTTGTGATTGTATGGATAATAATGAGTATGAGAGTTGCTAGACATAGACTTGTAAGTTGAACGGTGGGAAGAAATAACGACCATGAACAAAAACTGATATTTAAAATCTAATATTGTTAATCGATTGCCCTTTTCTTAACCGTGAGGAATGCCCGTTTATAAGAGAAGTACAGAAGTTTACCAAGATCACAAGTAATTCAAAAATGTTTAAGCCCTGGACATTTTCCTATAAGTATAGACAAATGAAAGAAGCTCATTAAACTAGATTCTGTAGTGAGTATTCGGGCAGTTGTTTTTCTGATATCTACCCAAATAGTAACGATCTTAGTCAATAGTCCTTCTAGGCAAATTCAATCAATCAATTATTCATATAGACCAAGGAACCAAAGTAAACTGCACATCAAGTTCAAGACAATTCTCTTGGGTCAATTTCTGATCCCAAATATTGATTAAGTAGTAGAGTTAGTCATTGTATCCCCTCTATTCATCCCATCTACACATGCTCCATCACCCAACCACCCATCCATCTATTCATCTATCTATCGACCCCTCAGTCAGCTGTTGCATTGAATGCCCAAAGCATTTCTACCCCCTAACCACCATATCATACAAGAAGACTGCTTTTCCCACCTATCTCATTAAGATTCATACGTGGCTAAGTAGCTAAATCTCTCTTCTCCATCATCAAAGATCCCAAACGCCAAGAGGGTATATGGTATACATGTACAGCCAAGCTAAAATGCAGCACACGAAAAGTTCCTGTGCCCAAATGATGTAAAACTCCGAACGTCAAGTTCAGATCGAAATCGATATTAAGCAGCACCCATCTCAATCTTCTTTCCCTTGACGCTTTTCCACTCAATCGCCAAACTACCAATGATAGTCAAGGCAGCCATAACCGCCGCTACTAAAAATGATTGTGTGAGTGCATTATTGTAAGAAATTGTCACACCTGCCAGGAATTCCGGAGCGATAGTTTTTTGAATGCTGGTAGCACCTGTACTTAACACCACTGCTGGATTCAGATCCGGAACATAGTGTGCCAAGTTTTGAGAAAGCTTATTGGTAAAGACATTTTGACCAATTGATACGAACAGGGCACCGCCGAGAGTTTGCACAAAGATGATAACCGAAGTACCGGTTGGAACTTGGGAGATGTCGAGGACTGTCTGGACCGCAATGAGAGGTTGTTGCATGCCGAAGCCAATACCTATACCTGCAAGACATTGATAGCCGATCCAGGCAGCATGATTGGTGTCCGGCTTGAAGGTGGTTAATAGACCGATTCCAATCGCTGCAATGACTGACGAGACTATCATGAGTGGTGCGTAGTAGCCGATTGTTGTAACACCGACACCAGAGATAATACTGAGGTTCATTATTAGTATGACCGTATACAATGGGCAAGCGGAATTATACGAACCTAACTATCACCAAGGTCAACACCATAGGAATATTAGAAATACCAGATTTGACAGCCGAATCACCCTTAACGGCTTGGAACCAGATGGGAAGGTAGTAGATCAAAAGGAGGAAATATGATCCGAGGCAGAAAGAGAACCATGCAGCGGACCACATGCTTCGCTTTTTCATCATATTTGGTGGCACTGTTGCACTGTCACCTTTCCAGAATTGTATGGCGATAAATATTCCAATTAATACTCCGAAGAGTACAAACAAGGCAATGATGCGACCATTGCCCCAGGGGTATTTAGTGCCACCCATTGAAGAGCAAGCAATAGGCAAATGATGGCGGGAATAAAGAATGCGGTACCGAGAAGATCGAACTCCTTTACACGCTCGCTCCATGGGAGCTCCGCAACAGCTTCTCTATCTGGGGCTTTGAAGAAAATCAAGATGACAATAATGGTAACTAGGATGTCAAGTGGTTTAGTGGTTACTTCCCGTGGAAAGTTTTGAAAACTCACCGGCTCCGATTGGAAGATTGATCAAGAAACACCATCTATGGCCCGAGTGAGAAGTTAGAACAGGAACATTTGAAAAGCCGAGGGTTGACAAAAGGGAGTGGAAGAAACATACCTCCATGTTGCTTTATCAGTAAAAACACCTCCTAATAAGGGACCAGCAACAGAAGCAATGCCATACATAGCTCCAATAATGCCAGTAAACATTGGCCTTTTAACAAGTGGTACTGAATATGCGACAATAATCAAAGCACCTGAGAAGATTCCAGCACTTCCCAAGCCAGCAATAGCTCTCCCAATAATTAGAGCAACCGAATTTGGCGCAACGCCACAAATAAGACTGCCGAGCTCAAAGATACCAATGGCAATAAGGTAAACCCATTTTATTGAAAAATAAGAATAGAATTTTCCAAAGAGGAGTTGAAAAGAGGCGGTAGTGAGGAGGTCTGCGAGTGCATAAGATTAGTTATCCAGTTTCTCCTTTCTACTTTCTACTTTCTTCCCCATGGGGGAACCCCAAACCAAAAACGCAGAAAATATTAATGCATCGTTCTTACATGCAGATCCGTACCAACCAACATCGTCCAACGAGTGGAACTGATTCCGTAATCTTGGGAATGGCAGTGGCGATAATCGAGTTATCCTACTCCCTAGTTAGAACCTGGATTTCCGAACCAACAGCATTGCCTAGAACCGGGGCTGAGAAACTTACTAATGCCATCAAGAAAACCGATAAACACAATGCCAAACTAATCAACTGCAACTTAAGACCCGTTGGATATTCTACACCTTCTGCACTAGTCATTACTCTATTCAACTCCTCCTGTTGTACCTCGGCAGCACTCTTCGTCTTCTTCAACTCTATAGGATCTTCATTGTCGCCTTCATGGATAGAGGGAATGGCTGAAGGTTGTTTTTCTGCCGCATCAACATCAGATTTCATTGCTTCACGCGCCATGATTGCTTGCTCCGCGTCAGATTTCTCATGCATCGTACTTGACGAAGTGGGACGATGCACTTGTGGTAGGTGGTAATTTTTCATCCGTCATCATTCCCGTTCGTTTGACTAGTTTTCTTCTTGGGTTGATGGGACAAGACTTCTTGGAAAAGAAGCAATGGAGTATGTAAACAGCTGAGATTACCTCAGTAGTTTGAGGCAATAATCTTCTGTATGTTGATTAATCAAGATTATACGGAGTATGTTTTTAAGATGCACAGTAAGGCAGGTGGATGGGTATACAAGGTAGCTTATATAAATGAGAACCTAGTTAGAGCAGCTCACGGTCGAATTCGGCCGGTGATACGACCCGCGAAGACGGACGAAGGAACGAGATCAAACGGAGGGTCGAAGATAAAACGGAGTTAGAAAATCTATCAAAATCCGATTGGACGGTATGATCACCAGTGGGTGCACGGACTCATAAAACGCGTATTTTTGAAAATATATTTAATCCATTTTCGATTCAAAATAACGACATATAATTTAATCTTCAAAATGCCAGTTCTCAACACGGGCAAATCCTTCGTGAAAATACACCTCCCCGTAGAGGAACACACGGAGAATACGATACACCAAAAAAATCTGAATTTTTTTCGAATATTTCGACGCATGCCGGCACAAAGAAACGCAAGGCCATATTGCAACGCGTATTGGCATCACCTCTTCGACAGCTTTCACGATGGCTCAAAGAAAGGATTTCAAATGGGCCGAAAAGCATATAGGCATACTCGGCAGTACTTCTAAAGAATCTAAGGGGGGCCAGTTGGAACGGATCCGGAAACTTGCAAAATGCTCGTTTCGCCCTCTCGAAACGACGTACGAGATTCAGCCCTACGAGGTTATGATTGACCATTACGAATTAGGTATTCAAAAAGCGTTCTTTGCAAAAAAATCTTCAAAGAAATATACTAAAAAAGGGTTCGGCGCTACAAAGCTGCCTATTCAGAAAAGAATATAAAGTGCTCCGAACCGGAGAAAACGCGTTGATTTTGGAGAGGAGCATGAAAACGACACCATCGACGTAAATTTTGGAGTTATATTATACATACAGACGAAGCACATATGGATTCCTGCATCTCAAGAGGGTAAGGGGAGATTCCTGAGAGAGTAAGGGCACTCGATATAAAGCCCGAAAACATTGTGGAATACCCGGCGTTGGACGGTAACAAAATCCACTGGTCGGCATGGGTTTCATACTATTTAAAAGCTAAGATGCTGTTATTCTACCACGACGAGGAGGAGCATACTGAAGGACCTGTATGCCCTCCACACCCTAAGACGTCGTCCTACACGCGAAAGTGACGAAAGAGTGGGCTCAACGGCTCATGGAATGGGAGGCATTAAAATTCTCAAGTGTTGAAGGTTAAGCCGAAAGGGAACGCAATGACCCAAAAATATTACGTTGATAAAGATTTCTCCCACACTATATTAACGTTATTGAAGAGCTAAAGAGCTACTGATCCTACTGTTGAATGGCTTTTAATGGAGGATGGCGATGGGAGTCATGGATTTTCGAAAATACGGGCTAAGCTCAACAACTCAGGGACGCCCACAACATCAAAAACCTATCCCACCCCCCTCAATCACCCGATCTCAATTCCCATTGAGGCAGTTTGGAATATATTAAAGCAACGTACTCGAAAAGCGTAGGTGGAATTCGTTGAGCGAATTAAAGGAAAGTTCTACAGGAACGAATGGAGCAAGATAACGCAGGAAAGGAGATTCCAAAAAAAGGTATGACGAAGTTGCCCGGCAGATGCAAAGACTATAAAAGGATACCAATGGAGGACGTGTACGATTCTCAATTGTGGTGATAGCTTTCATTTTTAATAGAATTATATGCTATATTTTCGAATTTTTGTGAAACTGTCACGTTTTATGAGTCCGTGCACCCACTGGTGGATTAGAGATTCATTTGTAATACAAGTATAGTAAAGTGAATTGATCTTAGAAAAAAGTAAACAGTAAACAGTAAAAAGAAAAAGAACTAACTTGACGTGTATATCCGGTAGACTAGGGCAACGTTGAGGATTCTTTAACTTCGTACTCAGGATCCAATTAATGTTCTAGTTGAGAAATAAAAATGCTAGGGTTAATATGATTTATCAATTAGGGCTACAAGGTACTTTGTAATATCTTATTAAGCTTAATATACTGTTGATAGACTCAAACTACTCAAAAGGAAAGCTTCATTTGCAGTCTTTATATTAAGCTGGAGATATCAGGCGGTTGTTTACTAGATATAAGCCTCTTAACATGGCACTCATGTCTACGGGTTCCAAGTTACTATTGCACTCGAGGAGATTATCCAGGTCCTTCAGGCCAAGCAAGAAAAGAACAGGTTCCTTCAATATTCGTATCAAGATTCAACGTGTTCGTAGGTAAGGTTACCTGTAAGATGCATATTGTACATCCCTCGTTACCATCCTTTCTCAAATTAGCCACTACCGCCGCCCGCGCTACCCAAATCATCCTTAGTTCTACATATCATCCAGGCTAAACTTGATATCAATACCCTGACAGTAAAATAAGTAGCTTGTGAAATATCATAGACTTTTGAGAACTCGGAACTTTTCACATATTTATTGAAGCAGTATCGATGGGATCATATGAAATATAATCTTACACACATCTTACGTAATTTCTTACCAAATCACCAAGCAACCTTTCAAGCGACCAGGAAAATGTTTGCCTACATAATTTCACATCTCACATCAAAGATTACATTATTGTCAAAGGCATCTGCAGTGAAGATTCTGTTAATTTACGGTGTTTCACTCTATTCTGAGTGTTAGCGATAGTTGAAAGGTAGGAGGCAATCATCGTTGATACTTTATTTCCTGTATGAAAATGGGCCAAGCTTAGTAGTTTCTCCCGAAAGCCTAGGATAGGGCACTGGAAAGTGGACTCATGGAAGCGATCGAGGATGGATGGTATGTACGGAGTAGACCGTTGAAAAGGATCTTATTTCGCTTGAAAGGGGAGTTGACGAGGAAAAAGCTTGAGTATCTGAGGACTTATGAGACCAGTTGCATATATAAGAATAGGATAAGAATAGGACATTTAGATTCAAAGTTAATAGTTAAAAGAAAGATATTGGAAAACTTCCCTCCTCGTTCACCCTTCCTTCTCTCTTCTCCTTCTCTTCCTCCTCCTCTTCCTTTCTCGTTCCCTCAGCAAATCACGTATATAATTTTCCGCATGACAAGTACCAAAATCCATTCGTTTCTCATCCACCTCATCCACCTCATCCACCTCATCCCGCTATCCCTCCAGCAATCTACTAATCTAGATTGTTCAATTCACCTTGCTCCCTAGCATATCAGCCGCGTTAGAATTCAATTTCCATCTCCAACCAATCAGATATCAAACAATGCGAGACCATTAAATCGTCAAATCACCACATCCGAATTAAAAAGTCACCACAAAAACATGGACTCTGGAGCCTTCAAATGTCCGATAGGTCATGGCCACAAAATGCAGTAGTGTCGCGTCTCCCTGCGAAAAGAGCTCGCTTTGATCTCTCTAGAGTCTAGGCGGCCTGACTCATAATGAGAAATTCTCAACCTCTCACGTCGGAATGTTGAACAATCCGAGGAAGCAATAACAACAACAGCTACTACAACATCAAGAACAACCTTAAAATATTCCACCCAACCAATTCTCGTCTTGGAATTGAGACTACGCCGAATCATCTCAAAACATTACGATCCGGTGACGAACAAGGAATCTCACTACTCACCGAATGTTCAAAATAATGGTAGAATGTATGACGGCGAGTCCTGTTGGTCCATTTCGTGAGCTGAATATGGAATATGATGTACATGGATACATACTACATACATGGATACGTATGATTGATAGTATAGTACAGTACGTACTGTACATCCCTTGATGAACTCACAACCAGATTATTTATTAGACTGCTTACTACGTGCTTACTACGCATACAAAGATCGACCCAATCCCAATCTCACTCGCAATAAAAGGGGCGTCTCGATTTCACGCACGATTCCCAACTCACGATTTGCGAAGTGACATGGCACATTGGCATCAGGTGGTGTTAGTTGATATTTACGTACAAACAGCAACCACCCACCAAAATTGACCCAAGGAAACACGAGAACCCATAATCCAAACTTTGACTTTGAATCCGAATCTGAAGTAGCATTGACGTCTGCAACCTCATTCCAACCACAATATCTTTCTTCTACCCAGTGCCCACCCAAGTTCTAACATCTCACTCCCACTCTTCCACCCTTCCTTCCCAAGTTCTAGAACATCATCCGACGCCTAGATATTCCCAACTGCCCGAGAATAAAAAAACTGCAGTGGCCCGTGATTGTTGCACCGAAGGTTTCCAAAGCTATATCTGACTGACTAGGTGGGTAAGTGCAATTCGACCCGTCCCTTAGGCAAACAATTAGCTTTGGATCTACAGTGGGAAATATAAAGCTCATGTCAATTCGAGTCGCCAAGCACGGGGTGAGTTTTAGCTAATTAGCTCCTGAGGGGAGACATCTAACTTTCGGCTCAAACTCTCATCAATTCACAATCGTAAAAAACTCAACAATACTGTAAATATTTTCATTATCGACTGTTTAACTTTTGGATTCTCCGCCCAATCTATCAACTCTCCCATGAGTACTAGGTAGGTATGCATAAGATGACCAGAACAAGCAAAGAGCCAAGAGGAACCGAGACGTCCTTCGTCCACTACATCAATGCATCACAAGATAGGATCGCTGCGTTTTCCTTCACTCCCATGTTGAAATTTCTACGCTATGTAAGAAAATATCATTTCCTTCGTTTAAGAAGTGCTTGGATCAAGAGTTACACCAGCTGCAATAGTGGCCCAACCAATCAATCTCCAATGCTTTTCAATACGACGACTAAGCGCGACCTTCTCTCCAATGTTGGTGCAAGCAGGGTTGGTCAAGAGCAATTTAGCTGCATCTTGCTTGACAGCCATAACCTTAGCACCGGTAGCAGTAGATCCAATGTTGACCATGAGAACCTCGTTCTTTGTGAGCTTGGTAACCTTGGCTTGCTTACCATCAGCAGTCTTAACACCCAAAAGACGACGCAAAAGATAATAGTTGACTTCGATTTCGATGTAGATATCAGGGAGACGGCCCTTGAGTCCGAGAACGAAAACCGACGAGACGATCGGCACGGCAAAGAGTTGGATCAATTCGAGTACCAACACCAATAAGTCCTCCTGGAACAGCATATTTCAACTCGTTGTTCTCAGAGTTTAAGGGTGATGATTTCTGCTGAAAATTGGTTGACACTTGACGCCTCCCTTTTCGTCACGAGAGACAATACCGGGTCTAATCTCGATTTCATCACCCAACTTGATGACACCGTGCAAGATACTTCCACCAGCAACACCACCCTTCAACTCATCGATTTCGGCACCTGGCTTGTTGACATCGAAGGATCGAATAACAATCATTTGGGGATCCATTGTGAAATCTCTTGGTGGGACAGGGATGGTAGATACAAGAGCTTCGTTGACGGCATCGATGTTGAACTTCAATTGGGCGGAGATAGGAATGATCGGTGCTCCGCCTGCAACAGTTCCTCTAATGAACTTCAATATCGATTGGTAGTGTTGGTTTGCGCCTTCTTCTCTCATCAAATCGACCTTGTTTTGTAGAATAATGACCTTGTCGAGCTTCATAATTTCGATAGCTGCCAAATGCTCCGAAGTTTGAGGTTGCGGACAAGTTTCGTTTCCAGCAATAAGTAAAAGCGCGGCGTCCATGACGGCTGCACCAGACAACATAGTGCTCATAAGAATATCGTGACCAGGGCAATCCACGAAGCTATTCCCTGCGTGTTAGCTATTGATGAAGGTTAATACCAAATATGTTTTGACTTACGAAACGTGTCGAAGAAGTCTGTATGTACCACCACATCCATCTCTCTCACATGGTGGATCAACCTCTTTTCGAACTCATGTAACTTCTAAAGCATCCTGGTCTTGGGCACTCCTTGTTATCGCATTGGTAGATCTTCGCATTGGCATAACCAAGCTTAATCGTAATATTTCTCTCCAACTCATTCTTAAATCGAACGGTTTGAACTCCCGAGATAGCTTTTACCACAGTTGACTTTCCGTGCGCCACATGTCCAATAGTACCAATATTGATTGTTGCTTGTCTTGCGATAATTTCTGGTGTGAGAGGATTTAGAGTCTTCACATCCAAATCTTTTGGTTCGGTTTTGAGGTGGTAAGGTAGGTCGGACGATAGCTGGGGCAGGCTCTTTATGTGATGATTTTTTTAATGCGGATTTGATTGGCTTCTCGTCAATATCCTCAACATTGTCGTCAAATCTCTTGCGCCTCAAGGTTAGGAGATCCTGGGTTAGAATCGGATTCAGACTCCAAGTCGTTTCCAAACTTATCACCGTTCGAAGCCATATTGGGCGGTTGTTCTCCGGTGGAGGGGATTTTTGCTGTTTTTTCTTCAGATATTTGCGTGGCGGGGTAATTGGAAGGTTGCCCTTAATGCGAAGGTATCTTGAGTCTGCGAGGTAATCTCAGATAAACTCAATACTTTCTTCTCTAATATTCAATCCTGAATTCGAGAATGGATTCGAATGTCGTGGGTAGTGTTCCTCGTTGACTTCTGAATGGGCCAGATTAGATTTCGAATCTTGATAATATTCTTTGAAGTGGGTGACTCAACCGAGAGAGATGAACAATCTCGGTCACCGTAGTGGTTTCGTGATATGGATGGATATGGATGACTAGCGGGTACTGCCGCGTCCTAGGTATGATGTGTGTGTATGGATGTGTGTTTGTCTGTGTGTGTGTGTGTCAATGAATTCATATCTTTAACATCTGAGCTTCAAGGATTTCATTGTACTTCTTGACAAGATATTACAGTAGTCATATATATTCTGGTATCAGATTCAATTCTCAAAAGAAACCACAATAACCTGACAATGGCAAAGTCAATTGTGAACTCTGCTCAAACATTGCCTCGATTCCTTCTCCCCAAGTTGAGCTGGCAGACACGATCCTCAATACCCCCGCACACGGTTCGAGCATTGAATGTTGCAGCGAATAGCAATGGAAAGTCTACAAAGAGATGTCTGTGGGCAACAGATATCCAATGGAGCACGATCCATAGGAAATGGAAGCAAGACTCGAACTAGCATATTACAAGAACCATCTTGTCGAAGAGCATTCCATGCAACCCCTCGTCAATCCCGGGACCACCATTTCGACACCCTAAAGTTCGTCCAAAAGGTTACGGGATGAGGGTTTCACCGAGCCACAAGCTGTAGCGATGATGAAAGTACTCAGCGATGTCATTGAGGAAAGGTATTGCATTATGCCCCTCTCATTCTTCCTCCGCAATCAACTGACATCAGTCCAGCATCCAAAACCTAACTCGCACAATGGTTCTCCGCGAAGATGCCGCCCGCGCAACTTACACCCAAAAAGTTGATTTTGCCGCCCTCCGCAGTGAACTGCTTTCGGCCGATTCCACAGAATCATCCACGACGCGCGCTTCACACGAGCGACTCACCAATGATCTCGCTAAGCTCAACGCCCGTCTGCGCGACGAGGTCTCTCGAACCCAAGCTTCTGTACGATTAGACTTGAACTTGGAAAAGGGAAGGATAAGAGAAGAGGCCAACGTTCAGGATCTCAAGATTAAAGAGACAGAAACCAAGATTGAGCAAGAGGTAGCTGGGTTGAGAGAGAAGCTGGAGGGTGTCAAGTTTCAGACATTGCAGTGGTTAATGGGAGTTTGCACTGGTACGGCGGCATTGATTTGGGTGCTTGGAGATTGTTGATGTAGGGAGCGTTTGGTTTAGATGGGAAAAGAATAGCATTGATACCTGGAGGCTTTTTGTGTTATAGATAGAACTGGATATTGCATGAACCATTGGATTTGTTTGGAACGTTTGAGTCATATCAAGTTGATGTGATGTTAAAGCAACCGGGTGATATGATACATTTTGCAGAAGATTTACACCACATCTTTTAGGGTCGCCAATACTTTGATGGAATGAGCTAGGCGTGGCCAGGATATATATATTGATCCAATTTGGAAGTGATTCTGCTCGTCGACTCGCAGTTTCATACGCCTTAAGATCGTAACAAATATCAAAGGGAGGACATCAAACCTTGATAGCAAACAAATGGCCGATCCATCTCATCTATTCATTCTCCCACTTTAGCTATACCAAACATTCCACCACCAGTTTATTATCCATCATACATCACCTACCCAACTCCGCCGCAATACTCTGCAAACTCTCATTTTCTAATCAGCAAGCACATATACATACATACATACATACATACATACATACATACATACATACATACATATATACATACATACATATATACATACATATATACATATATACATATATACATATACATATATACATATATACATATATACATATATATACATATACATACATACATACATACATACATATATACATACTATACAATACCCTTTCATTCAACAATAACAATCAACCAAAAAGCAAACGACCAACAAATAAAACTCAACAACCCCCCAGTCAATCTTCCCCAAACCCCAGACAGAACATCACAAAACCCATTATGCACAAATCTACCCAAAGCCTTCATTCAAACCCGCAGAAGAATATCCATCATACATGCAAATCCTACACATCGCGCATCTCACCGGAGTTTTTTGCTTCGAGTCTATTCAGATTCACATTTAGTCGGCTAAAACGATCGTCAAGGCGAGTTTATTTGCGGGATGTTAGAGAATTATGGTATCCATGTGCATATGGTTGTTCGTCACGGTGCAGGATGAACGATAGAAGGGTTGCTGGTTAGGTTAGGTTGATGGTAGGAGGTTGGATTAGATAGATGAATATGTGTCATCCCAAGTCTTTAAGACGAATGATCTGGTTGTTTGGATGATCAGACAAAGAATGGAGAGAATATTGAACGAGGGGGATGAATGCAGCTGGTGGATTGAGAACTCGGTTGATTGCGGAGGCTGACCGGGGTATTTAGGTGGGTGGATGTATAAGGGTTTCGTAGATTTGTAGTATGGGAGTTTGTGCGTTGGGAATATGGTGTGATGAAGTTGATGATGAAGATAATGATGAAGGTGATGATAAGAGTGATGATGAATTAAGGGAGTAAGTCAATAAGCTCAGACTTCAGATGAGTACCAACTAGTCACTCTTTCCACAGAGACGTGCAACATACGCTCTAAGACCAAGCAGAAGCTGAGATAGAAGCCAATCAACTTCAAGAAAAAACGGGAAGGGAGGCTATTAGTTCTTGCAACCAAAGCACGTGGATATATGCACCAACCAGAACGTTCAATATTATCAGTTTCATCATTCTCATCGTTTTTATCTCTTATTCTCGTATCCTAACTTCCTCTCCAGCTGCCCGATCGTGTTCCGCTCCACCCCGCCCCTGAATTTTCCACCATAGGTGACTTCCTCTCGTCCACTTCCTGTTCATCACTAGGAGGGTATGGATATCACACTCCTGGTACAACTTACATCGCACCTCCCCCCTTGAAAACTTTTCGTAAAGATATCAATGATGATGAACAAGTAGAAAAATCCCGTCGAGTGAATAAAAGTTTCGGCTTTCGAAGACCAGGTATCTCATGATATCATATGGCGAGTACATCCAAGCTCAAAAGCCCACGCTCCAACCAATAAGACCACATGTATGGTCACAAAATAGAGTAATAATGCACAAGGATCAGCGGTCGAATAGCGTGAGTACTGTAACTCCAATCCCGACGTAATAAGTGCATCCCATATTCCCCGCTCACCCAGTTATTTTGACTTCATTGTCTAAGTCGAAATGTGTATTTGAGCTCCAACAGCAAACGGAAAACCAGATAGTTCATATCAAAAATCGTACTGTCGTGCCGGAGGGAATTATCAGCTACTTAAAAGGGTGAATTGGCTATCATCGAACGGATCTGTGAAATAGACAGTAAGGCTCTTAGTATTCCTGGATTTCGGATATGTTTGTCTTGTTTCCCTATTTCTAAGTGTCTCAGATACTTTTGCCATTTAATGCTGTTTCAAAATCCTTGTTCAGCCTCCAGGCAAAATGTGCTGGCTTGTTCAGGAAGCTAACATCTTTCGCATCAACTTCGGATTCTGTGTCCGAATAGTCGTCAGGATTATTTTCATTTTTTTCTTTCAGGAATGCTCTCACTGACGCCTTGACAAACAGCTTTCTAATGGAGCGATGAGTGTCCCCAAAAATCGAGAAGATTTTGTGTACATGGCCAACCTTCAGAGCTTTTGGATATGGACCCTTGCGATCTTGCTCTAGGATAGCTTCAAGAGGCTCAAGCAAAGTATTTGCTGGTCCTGCAACTTTAAATCTCTCTGCGAGAACTAAAAAGTTCACAATGGTGGTGACAGTCTGTATTTCGTTTACCTGAGGACCAAACGAAACGTTGCGGCACACCATGTATTGAATAATGGCATCAAATAGAGCCGGCTCAACATCTTGAAGCTCAATTTCCTTCATGGCAGCATCTTGGCCTCCTGCAGGGTTGATTAGATCCTTCAAGTATTCCGAGTTATCGCACATAAGTTTCGTTGGAATTGAGCGGCTTTCTGTGGGGGAAATATGAACAACAGTCAGTTTGTTAGAGTCTTGACAAAGATCAAGCAAGGTTGTTCTATGGAAAACATGATTAGAATTTTTATTAAAGTTTTGAAGAAATATTTGTCGTCCATACTTAATCCACTGACTTGCAGGCAGTATAAGGGCCTTATCATTTGAATCCTGTAAGCGAGGCCTTTTGATGGTACGCTCAACCTAAAATTTGTCAAAAGCTGTTCAGCTTCATGATCATCTGAGCTCAACTTACCCATAGTGCTTCTGGCTTTCTCTTCGACGGATTATCTTGCTGATCGTACGAGCCTCGATCAGAATCCTCGTCATTTGATATCGACATTTCCATTTCCGTGCTCAGGGCTTCCGCAAGGTCACCCCCACTTAATTTCAAGTTCGAAATACATTGATCAACGCTCAGATGGGGAAGAACTTCCTGCATTTGTTTTACCTTTTGCAGTTCTTCATCTGTTGGTAGTTCTGACTCGATCTCTGAAAAAACACTGCGAGAACGGGAGGTTCTCACTGAGCCAGCCACAGAAATATCACGATCTTCGAGTTCTGAGCCATCGCGTCTTGAAAATCGAAGACCATCACATCCAGATTCATGCCTCCTGATATTCGACTTTGAGACTTCTTTCTTGCATTTAACACAAACGTGTCTTGTTCTCATATGACATGAAATTTCATGCTTGGATTTTGCCAACCAGTTCCCTAGATCGCTGTCGCAGAACTTGCATTTGCTATTCTGTTCCTCGTGCTTCTTCGTTGGAGATATTTCTTCGAATGATGGGATGGCGTTCATCTCAATTTTGGATCTATAATCTACCGGATCCGATCTGGCCGCTTCTTTGCCTTTGTCAATAGTTACCGCTCGCTGATCAATATAATCAGAACCTTCACTAAGGGCAGCAGTCTCTTCAATGGCAGAGTCATCCTCACCCTCACCCTCGCTTATCTTGATTAATATGTGGTTTGGAGTCTGCCGTAACGGCCCAAATGAGGACCTGCTAGCGTGGAACGATCCGTTACCGCTAGTTTGACTGGGTGTCCAACATCCGAGCACAGGGCTTTCTGAATCTGACGACAGCGATTCCCTCATAGCCGAAGAACTAATCGGGAAATGAACATCAGGAGCAGATACTGTAGTTATCTGTGCCACGGGGTCTTCAGAAGCATCAATGATATCCTCAAAGAGCAGACCAGTAGAAGACTCTATATCTCCATCACAGACCTGCAAGGTGTAAAGCGCCCACCAAGGAGTCACCGATGTTGCGATTGACATAATATCTTCAACTTTATTACGCATCCCATCATCTTTCACGTCCTCAAGAGTCATGATAGAAGTGTCCGGTAGATACTGAGCACGGCTTCTATGTGTATTTTCGAGAAATTCTCGGGCCGCTTCCACTTTCCGATTACTCCTAACCAGTACGTAGACTAGATAAAGAAGGGGGTACGATGGATAGAAAGGAAGGATTTCCTCAACTTGCTGACGAATATCTGCATCGATTATATTGCAAAATTTCATGTCGCATCTCTGTTTTGCTTCTCCTTCTCGTTGACGAAGAGCCAGTGTGTTTGAAGAAGAGGAGGGGAAGGAGGAGGAGGAGGATGGAGAGGATGAGTAGGTTGAAGACCGACTCTCTGGACTACCAAAGGTCAAGTTTGCCCGTCATCATAATGTAGCAGATGTTGATATCTTATTGACGTGTTTCGTGACACGAAAGAATGTTTCCGAATATGTTAAGATGATATAGGGTCGAATAGGTATAACGGAAGATATGATCAAGTAACGATGGTATCCGTTCTTCAGAACTAGAGATGGAACAAACCGTGCCAATTCCGGTGATCTATCCAGATATCAGTCCAAATCCCATTGATGACATATGACCTTGAATATGTAGTTTTACCATGCCAGGTAAAGAGCTCTACACAAGTAAAAAGAAAAGCAATAGAAAGCCGATGCCAAATGAAAATATGATGTTGAAGAAATCTCTCTGTCGAAGTGAGAGGTAAAGCGTACGAAGAAGATGATAAACGAATATTGAAATCAAGTTGCTAAGTAAATGATTGTGAAGCCAAGTGGTAATAGAGATAATAGCAATGACCATTTACCAGATTCATTCCTTAAAAGTCAAAAAATAGCGATAAAATGTCCACGCGAAAAAGGAAGATATGATTCGGGCAAAAGTTACAATTAAAAATGGCCAGTGGTGCAAAGAAGAACATAAAGACTGAAGATGCTTTGATTGAAGATGGCAAGATAAGTTCGTAAAGGAGATGGCCGAGAAATGAGTGTTGAGCGCAAGGCAGAAGATAGTACCTAGGTACCTGTTTACTTTTGCAAAGGCCTCAAAGGGAAAAGAGAGGACCAAGGCAACGCGACGAAGCAAGGTATTGTTAGAGGAAAAGGTCTTGAAGATAGGATTTTGGAGAAGAGATGTGGCTGTAGGCGTGTACGGTATGTAAGGTATGTAAGGTATGTAAAGTATGTAAGGTTACAGAAAGAAAGGAAGAAAGAAGAAGAGACGACGGCGAGAGTAAGTAAGTAAATCCAAAGCGGGGACGAGGGAATATGAATGCATTGGAGGGAGAGGGGCAGCGATATTACCAAGCGGAACGATTGGAGAAGGAGTGAATAGCTGTCGAAGATTCCTCCCGAGAATCAAAAGGTGAAGGATATCTGCAAACCTCGGGAGTGTCCAAAGTAGAAAGTACATCTAAGGGGAAGGCGCGAGATTTCCCTCCAGACGATGAGCTGAAATGCAGTGAGATGAGAAGGAAAATTCCTCATCTGACATTGATGATTGACGATATAGGACATCGAAGAATACTCTTGAACCATAATTAGAAATATATCTTTCACCAAAAGACAAGCACACACAAGACAGGGTGCAAAGTCAAATGCCTTCAGCATATTGAGAACTTTCTCAACCTCGCAAAGAAAAAACATTCAGCTGCAGATCTCAACAACATCTAAAACCATAACCTTCGAATCATTCATCACTCAAGCCTGCACTCACTTATTAGCACATAAACATCGACGATATCTTCAACATCCGCCCCATCAAACCAATAACATAAGCATAATTGAATAACTTATTCTAGGGTATTTACACACTGATTCTCAGAAAAAGCTCCTGCTAACTGAGGGACGTAACATGAAAACAATCACCCCCCCTCTGGAATATCAAAATCTGCCCATCAACGCCTCATATCATAGAGTTCATTAGTACCTAACTGATCCATTCATTCATTGTGAGGATCCATGTCTTGTATTCCTCATCCCTTAAAACATTCAAGTCGTAATTTCCATTTCATCGTCTCACATCAAGGTCTTCTTCATCCGCCGGCTCAACCCGGACTAAAATCTCCTCCAATAATCCCTCTAGAAAGACATCTACATCTTTCCCCATTCCCACTGGTTCCTGTTTGTCCCAATGGTCAATCTCTTTGCACACATGTGCCAGTTTATAGACTAATTTTCGTAGCTTTTCATGAGCAGCTTGCGCCCTCTGCTGCTTTGGTGTGGCTCCAGTCGCCCTAAAGGCATGTTGTAAGCGATACTGACGTCGTTTGAGTGCTTCTTCAAGTGCGGGAAAGATCACATCGTTCAACGCATCAAGCTCTCCAGTTGGACTAGTAGGGGCGGGTGAAGGCATAGATGAAGGAGCCCGTGAAGATTGGGATGAAACGCTTTCTTGAGAAGGAACTATTGCGTAATTCTTTTGATGGTAATGCGGGTAGTTGCTGACCTCCCTGGCGCAGGTTCACATTTTGAAGGTTTGTAGGTTGAGGGGGCAATGGCAGTGGCTGTTGCTGTTTCCGAGGCTCTGGAGCAGGCGCTTGATTTGGAAGTCTTTGTTGTAGTGGTTGAGGCTGGCCACTTCCGCTGCCACGGAATGGAGGAATTTCAGGCAACTTGATAGGGCTAGCTTTGGTAATGGTTGTTGTATATATGGCCGAGGTATGGCTGCAGGCGGGGTATTCTGATTTGTGTATTGTATTGGTACCGAAGCGGTAGATGGAGGTACTCGCAATGGTGGAGGGGATGGTTCACCGAGCTGCAGAAATCCCATATCCCTCTGGAGTTGTTCTTGCAAGGTACGATCATAATCAGGAGATTCGGACACTTGCCTATTTAAATAGCTCGGCGCAGCCATTCTGGGTGTCTCCAACCCTGGAGGTTTGAATTTCTCGGGTGATGGTGGAAGAGGGACTTTAGTAGGGGACATTGGAGTCTGCATACTTGGAACAGGTCGTCTCTGTGGAGAAGGCTGTCTGGGTTGTGCGTCGACCGGGGAGTTCGTTGCTTTGACAGTTTCAATACTCGACATATCCAGACTCTTTCGTTTTGGACGGTGACTGCTGGCGCGGGACGTTCTGCATAGTTATCCTCCTCTGATGATCTCGACGCCCTCGCATTAGTAGCCGATTCTCCCATAGTATTTAATCCAACCCTCCCGTTCACTCTTCCACCAACTGGTCGGACCGTACCAAAATCCCATAAGTCTTCATTCATAGGTTTGGTCGAGGAGCTTCTTCTCGCTCATTATCAGAGTCCTCATCTTCGCCCTTGTGGTGTACCGCCCAGCGCTCGTATCTCTCTATCAATTCGGTCAAATAAGAAGTTTTCTTGGCTCTTCGCACAAAGGGGTGCTTAAGCAGTTCTCTGGCAGACGGCCGTTCCCTTGGGTCTCGTTGAAGGCACAATTCAACAAATTCTTTGAAAGCCTTTGTGAAGTTTCCTTCCAATTTTGGTGGCGCATTTTTCGGAATAAGGAATAGAACTTTCATTGGATGAATGTCGGAGTATGGAGGTTCGCCATTGGCGAGTTCGAGCGCTGTAATACCCAGAGACCATATATCCGCTTTGTGATCATAACCCGACTGCTTGATGACTTCCGGGGCCATCCAGAATGGCGTTCCAACGAATGTATTCTTCTTAGTCATGGTAGCAGATAATTGACCTGAAACACCAAAATCTGCGAGCTTGACTTGTCCATTGGCGCCTAATAAAACATTCGCAGCTATCCTCAATATTAGCTCCTCAGATCCCAAAAAGAAGGTACCGGAGGATCATCGTGCAAACCTTTGATATCCCTATGAAGCTTCTTATCCCCATGAAGATAGTCCAAGCCCAGTAAAAGTTCCCGTATGATGATTGAAATGTATTCTTCCTGTATCAAACCCGGCTTCATCAAGTCCCCGCAACTACCACCTGAGCAGAATTCCATGACGATCAAAGATCTGAGCCTCTAAGATATGATCCATAGTATTGCGTCACAAACGGGGAGTGTAATTCGGAAGGATAGAGATCTCTTGAATAATATCTTCGACTTCGTCCTCGGCATTTTCGACATCAATAACTTTTATAGCCACAGCCTGCCCGGTCCGCTTATCAACTCTGTTGAAGATCAGTACATAGCCTACACAAGGAATTGGATTGAAAGTGCCAGAAGGAAGAAAGCATACCCTTTGTAAACCTTACCAAAACTACCACCACCTATAAAAATGAGCCTCTATACAGAATCACAATACAATCATATAAAAAACGTCCGCATACATACCAATGCAATTCTGCTTTGTGTACAAAGTCTCCGGATCCACGCCACCACTCATTTCATGTGCCATCATTGAAAACCAAATTCGATTTGATGAAGCAAGAGAAATCAGATAACACACTGAGGATGTCCTGTCGTGTTGTCGGTTTGCTGTCTGTCTGAGTTTTACTGGGATCACCCCGCAGATGTTCGAATATTTTGTCGCTTTTTAAGCCAGGAAAGAGTGGTCCAAAGTAGATTGACTTGATCTATTGTCTGAGATATCAAAATACAAATTGGATAAGCTTCCTCCTTATCGTCTCGTATACCAGTATCCGATATCGATTAGTCGATTCCTTCCCGTCCTTTTCTGTGCAAGGAACAAATTGCACTGGGAATCGCGACCTGAACCTGCAAACGCGGTGTACGGTATGGTGGGGTCCAACAGCTACCAGGATATGTGATATTGTCACTATATCAAATAGAGAAGAGAGCGCGAGAGAGACTGAACGAATGTCGAAGCTTGGGGTGGTAATTGAAAGTCGTGAATATCGTCGAAAGGGGCCAGAAAAATGATAGTGCGTATGAATCGACGAGAGGTGACTTTAGCACCTCGAACTATCTTTTGAGGAATGCAACTTTTGGGAAGTGGCATGCATGTAGGTATGGATAGATGTGGAGCGGGATATGGTTTCATTAATCCGGGGAAGGTAGGTACCATTGGCTGATGAGCAATGAGGGCGAGGGCAGTTCACGAATATGATTTGGTATGTCCACCGGTATGTTTATATGTTGGTATGTACTGAATGAGAGAGAAATGGTAGATGAGATGAAGGAAAGGGAAGGGAAGGGAAGGGAAGGGAATGGAGGGGAAAGGAAGTGAAGTGAGGTGAAGTGAAGTGAAGTGAAGTGAAGTGAAGTAAAGTAAGATAAAGTAAAGTTAAGTTTTATATAAGGTTAATAGATTGATAAATCTTCTGTATTCGATGTAATCAAAAAACCTCTCAAATAAACCAGAAACAAATAATGGATACGCAAGAAATAAGATCTAGATGATAAATATTAATTCTTCTAATTCTACTATCACCTCCAGCTACCGACCTACTACCTACCTACTACCTACTACCTACTACCTACCTACTTCGTACATATGTATTGTTTTATTGCTTATTTTCATGAATTGGGCTTGGTCTTTGTTGTCATGTTAATTATGTTTTAATCTATTACGCACCTTGCCTTGTCTACCAGCCAACCAGTTAATCAGTCACATCGATTTCATTCAACCAATCCTTTTGGTTACCTCGCCAAAAGGTTCTACAAAATTTCAGGGGCTAAACAAGCGTGGCTAGCTACTTACCTTACTTACAGTAGTGGACCCCAGCGGTTCTACCTGCATAAACGATAGATACTCTGTAGACTGATTAAAGCCTTATACGATTTAATAAAGCAGGAATTCTGTCCATGTCACACCCACTTACTATAACTACTAAGTATCTATCCATGGAAAGCCTTGATCTTCTCGATCCGCATATGCAAGATTCAAAATCTACCATACCGTAGATAGATGGGCTAGGTACCTAATTAGTATTTCCTTTAGAAAAGATATGATCTACTACTGCATGCCATCATCATTCGAAGTATTAGAAACTCATTTCTGATCCATGAGTCAAACCCCGAACATCTCAATGTCAGTTCACACAAATTACTATTACAATACAAATAACTTCATCCTCAATATCGTGATGTTTTCATTTCTCATTCTCATACTTCTATGGCCCAGCAATCAGATTGTCCACGCTGGGAAACCCCTCTATACACAATGATGAGGCGAAACTCATTTGTGAAGATAAGAAAGGATATCCTGCCTCTTGCTATCCTTGGTAAAAGTACAGGCTTTCGAATTCAGGAGATGGGGTACTATTCCGCGTACGATGAACATCCGTCATTATCCTAACCCGCAATGTAAGCAACCCATTTGTATCAACGATCCTTAAGAAATGTAACGGAAACCTCAATCCTCGATTATTCTATCTCACTGTGCTATTACTGAGTCCTGGTCTTTGATGTCTGGTCCAAAGAATCCATCAAATCTTTCCAGAGCTATTTATTTCAAAAGGAACTCCTGCCTGCCGTCCAGTGGGTCTGACTTTAACCATTCGTTAAATGCGTCGCACCGAATCGTCGAGTCTGAATCTACGGCAACACGGCCATTGGCGTGCTGAACTGAATGCGTGTGCTTTGCGAAGAGGCCTTCAGGTTCGCTATGTGGTTTGTCAGAGCAATCTGAGAGAAAGGCGAGATGCTTCGCTAGTGCCATTTTGAGGCGACTCGGCTGCTTGTGAATGTTCTTCCTCTGCCTCTTTGCCCTTTCCTTTACCGACATCGCCGAAGCTCTTTGTAGATCATCTGGGTCATCAGCCTTGGTCCTGTTGTTCCGTTATTTGCGAGACTGTTTTGCAATGCCAAGTCAAGCATCTCTTGCTCAGTAAGCCTGTCGACATCGATTGACTTTGGCTTCTCTGGTTTTCGTCGCGCGACTGGTTTTTCTTGGAAAGATCGAGACTGTATCGGTCCAAAAACTCGACCAGTTGCATGAGAAACTCTGCAGGCTTTGGTACGGGAGGTCCTGACCAAACCTTGACCTGCTCTCCAGTTCTTGGTCTACGATCGCAATGTGAGGATATGCAGCTTCACTATCTTTTTGCGGAAAGTAGTACTGAATGTATTGATTTCCCCTGGGGTCGTCCTTAGAATACTGCATGAATATGAAATTCTCCTTGACGAGGTCTTTAATGCCAGCGTGTTTCCATATATCGCGATTCAAGGACTGACAGTCGAAAATAGAATTATCTTGTATGTTGACCAAAATCCACTTTGCATTCTCTTTTCCCTCGTCGCGAGCCGAATCCAGGACAATTTGTACATTAGGTCGAATGGTGGTCTAAAGAGTTCCGCAAGACGAGCGTGCTTACTGGATCCTTCCGATGCCCCTCCGGCTGCCTGTGCCAAACCTTCGTTTGATGCATCCCAAATTGAGGGGACTGCTCGTTGATTGAATATTCTTCTTTGACCTACTTTGCTGTTAGAAGGCATAATCTATATCATTGTATACTCCTTCTTACCTGGGCCTCCATCAGCAGCTGCTCTGGCTTGTGATCGAAGTCTCATCTGCTCCAAAACTGCGTCATGTGCATCATCGCCATCCCAACCTCCTGGATAACCAACAAGTGTCTCCGTCGTTTCTCGCAATAGGTGCTCTTACGCCGTCTGCATCGAGACCGCCACTGGCATCTCCACCAGCATAGAACTCTTCTTGCATTCTCCGCGCCATGGCGGCATCGTCCTCTAGTTCCGCAGCGCGCGCAATAGCGGCAGCTGTTGCTGCATCAGAATCTTCATCACTGTGGTCATCATCCACTTCCATATCATCATCAGAATCTAAATGTACTACTCCAGATGAATCTTCCGTGGCACGGTTTGTAGATCTTTGTGGTCTGGTAGAAGTAGGTATCTGTGGCGGGCCTTGTTGAGGGTATTATTTTGGCTTGCGGCGAGTTCAGGTGCCTCGAAGAATAATCCTATTGCCTGCTCATAGTTGTTGTCGGTCATTCCCAGATACTGTCTTGCTACAGCTTCCGACTGTCCTGTGATAGACGTAAAAGCTTCAATGGGGTCATCCATGATGAGAATCGCTCGCAGAAGAATCAACTATCTTTGTATCTTGATTTGTAAAATGGATGGAAATGGGATATTGGTAGCTCCAGATGGTAGGAAAGGGTTGTATGTAGGTTTTCAATAGAAAGGATGGTTGTTGGGAAGTGGGATAGGTAGTAAGTAGCGAGTAGTATAAGTAGTAGTAAGTAGTAGTAAGTAGGTAGTAGTAAGTAGTAACCTTTAGCAAGATGAGAAATTGAATTGAGACTTCATGAATCAATCACAAGGCTAAGGCCATGTATAGTTGTCGCCTAGAAACAAAAGTACGTACGGTTCAGTTTTATGAATGAATATATTCCAGTGACATCCACTGATGCAAATTGGTTCTGTATGATAATGATAAATGGTCAACTATGGAAATGTTGGTGTTGCTTTTGGTTTCAGTGAGATGCGGATTTTGATACTGGACAAGGTTGTCTGAAATCGTCACCCCTCTGCAACCTGATAATAATATAATCACAAGGTGGCGGGACCAAAGTGACCAATCACTCAATCATCCGACATCAAATGCTTGCGGTACAAGATCTGCCCAGGTGAGGTTAGGTAAGTGTAGCCTTGTATAGCAAGGCTGCGGATAGAAAGGGAAGGCTGAGATTAGGTAAGGCTCCCTAGGTTACCTATCTAGCTAGGTAGGTACACCAGGTACAGTAGTTCTAGGTACAGCTGGAGACTAGGAAGGTCGGGCTACCTCAACATCAATCAATATTGATGAGGTTATTGGTGTGTCATGGAATGTTGATATAAAGAATGTATGGAAATCTAATGGCTATTCTCCAATGCCCCGCCCCAATATTGTTTAGATCTATGTTACAATGTCATTATCAACCTTTGGTACCTACTAGGTACTTCTGGTTCTAACCTTCCTTTTTGTAGGACCTCTCCTCTATAAATTACCAATAATCTTACAACTTCTTTACCTGAACATACCATGTGGTCTAACCATAGACTCCAAATGTGCTGCTGTAGTTTGTAGTTTATATGAATCTTACAGCCCCAAGATGATCAACGGCTCCCCACTTGATTCTAATTCTTCGATCCAGCTGATGCCCAAAGCATTTCCCAGTCTGGGCGACAGCAGCTTCCTGTTTTTCATATATCGTTACCAGTAATTTTCTCGTGTCGTGGTGTTTGACCCGAAACTTGTCTTCTCTAAACTCTTCATGAGATCTAAAGCGATTTGTTTCTCCTCCTTAATCTTAGATGCCATGCCCGCTAGGAAGACAGGAAACACTAAGAATCGGAATTCAAACCGTTTGCATCTAATATCTTTTTTGCTATCATAGTTATCTCTTTGGCACATGAAGCGATTTGTTCCTCACCTCTGTTGACGGTATTAAGAACTGGCTTGAAACATACTTGTGTGGTAGTATATCACGCAAGCTCTATAAAACAAGTGGATCTAACTCCGTCAGTGGAGGTTTCCTGCTGCATTAGACAGGGGAGACTAACATGTGTTCTGCAAGTGAAAGGTCCGCCAGGAAGTTTCACCAGCTCGTCAAGCCAATCATATTCCGGGGTCTTGATTTCTAAAATGAGGCCCAGGTGACACGAAAGTTGATTAGTAGCGTATGTATACCTTGCATGGAGTTACATTGACGCATTTTAATTTCGGTGATTGACCTTGGAAAGGTCTTTAGCTTCAACTCTGAGTTCCCGCCCGATTTGTGCCATCTCCAAGGCCATCAGAGTCAGTTCTCGGTTGACTCTCAGCAACAGAGGCATTTGCCGAAATGCTTCTGGAAGAAAAACCATGTTGAGTTTGCTATTTTCCAAGGGCTTTTCTGGGGGCGGCAGCATGTTTTGTTCAATGACACTTTTACTGAAAGATCCCGTGCCAGTCGTAGTCAAAAGAGCATACATATCAATATATGTGACCCACTACAACAGCAAAGAGCTTAGCAATTACCTATCAAGAAAAAATATTGGGAGAAAATGAGGAACAAGAAACCGTGCTAGAAGGTGAAGAGGATATAGAAACATAAAGCAGGTATTTGGAATCTGGACTATGAGATGAGAGCCTATTATACTTACAACGGTAATAAAATCGCACGGCTCTTCGCGAAAGACTGCCGCCTGAGTTGAAGAATACGTAGAATTTGAGCCGAATGATGTTCCCACATGTTGGATTTACGATGACCGGTCGCAGCAACCTTCACATTGGTTGTTAATATAATGATTTTGGGATAGAGTCAGGCACATTAATTATGCCCTCATCTCATAAACAATAGGACTCTTCAGCGTACCTCAAATAGTAAAAGTAAATAGTGCGTGAACAATGCCCCGTCAGAATATGCATCTTCGGGGGCTTTTGCTGCTGTTGTAACGCGGGAATAACTCTGTGATAACGTTCCCTTATGATAATATTAGCTCTTGACGTAGGGTGTGCAAAAATCGATGATCCAATATGCATGTTTTCACGATGGTCACCTCGAGACTACTCACAAAACGTCTGCAAAGGAATTGCTTTCAAATCGAGAAAGGCTCAGGGCTGATAGGGCGACTATTGCAAGATATAACTTTTTTGTCAGTAGGTTACTAAACTGGAGACTTCTTATTCACCTACTGGAAGATAGTTCTCAGCATATCTTTCAAAGAGGTCCGGTCCCGGTTCCTTGTCAGTCAACCAGCATATGTGTTGAGCCAGAACATTCCGATAATGTTCGAGTAAGTGAGCATCCCTTGCTTCTCTTTCCGTCGAAGAGGTTGATCGTCCACTGGTAGAAACGGCACTCTGCAAGCTGGTTGTGCGCGAGTGCCTAGGGTGGCATGGCAGGCCATGATTTTCTGAGAATTCCTCAAATTTTGGAAGGATAATGTTGTCTGGTCCAATTGATGGATACTGCTCGAATGGAGAGGGCCGCTTGGTGTCCAGGTTTGTAGAATTTGACCCTCTTATTTGGTACTCTGGCAATGGGTGGAAACTACTTGGGTTAGCAATTACATTATATGTTCCTGGTTTGTGGTAAGAAGCCTTCTTCTCGCGTTGCTCGTCGGTTTCTAGTTCAACAAAAGGTGGCAATGTATCGTCTTCCCCTTGTTGATTGCTTTGGGTCGATGTGGGGAGAAAGAGATGCTGAAGATGTCAGTGAAAAGAATTTGTAGGGCAAGGCATCCTTCAGACATACGATTCCAGACACTGCTTTCGGTCAAAGAAACTTTTTTCATACGCCCTATAACTTTGGGAGTCTCATTCTTAAACTGGGTTCTTGGTTGCCAATCGCTGTGCTAATCAGTCAACCAACCTACGGATGAAGAGCGGAATTATCTGTACCATGTATGATGTAGGCGAAGGCATTGCTAATAATCGATCAGTAACACAACGCAACGCATGATTCTCGGCTACATCTACTGACACTACATATTGGTCTTTGTTCGTCACATTTGACCTCTGTAAAGCAAAAGTATTAGACCCGTCTCCAGTATTGCAATTCAAAACAAATTGAGCGGTACGAACTGCGACCTCTGCATGTCCTATCTTTGAATTAGTGTATTGAACGTACAACAAGGAGACAAGAAACGTACCAGCATCCCCCTTTGGAACGAGATCCAATCGCAAGTTCGGTAGGTGGTTTTTGTAGACAGCCCGTATGCGGGGTAGAGAAAGGTGGTGGATTTGAATGCATTGGATCATCGCTTGGCACCTCGTTCGGGCCCCACTGAGACCCGGGTGGTAGAACGGGTCGGTCGGCCATTGAACGAGAAGAACGGATAGCAATCGAGAACGGGAGGTTGAGGTTTGAAGGTCGTTTTAGATTTTGACTGTGGCCCTCATGACCTCAAATAACGTGTGACAATGTTGTGACTTCCTGAATGCCAATTCGTGCCTAAAAGTTTCAGACTGAAGGACTGTGAAGTCTTAAAGAGAAGTAGCCAATTGGATCATCGATGTCAGAAATGATTGAAGTAATAGAGAAGCTCCGTTTGTCTAACCGTTACATGTGCTGGATCATTTACCTCGTTAATCGGCGTCGAAGTTGTATGAATTGAGGAAGAATTGAGCGGTTCTTTGGATTGAATGGATGTACGTGTTAGAAACTGCCATTAAATTCAAACATGGAAGACAATGCGGAAATCTTCTGATCCCCCTAGTCTAGGATCACTCAGTATGCATAACATAATGAGGGTCCAGATTAGCAAAATATCACATACACCAATGTAAATGTCGATGATTGGAGATGATTGAGTTTCCTGTCATATTGCACGTCATGCCTGTCGAGGTCAATTAAGTTATTGAAGCACTAGTCTGACAACTTTTCATTGGAGAAGCCTTTGAGACTAAATCGCAGCTAATATAACTATATCAAGCAGCCGTTAGCTCATCCTCCACCGGAGCTTGGAGAAAGGGAAATGACGTTGTTGCTCAGGTCGAACTACTAGTACTAGTATAGGAATACAGATTCTGACATGCAAACTGGAACCGTCCTCTGAAGGCTCATGATAATCAAGGGATCATGGTCCATGGTCCAGCACTCTTGGCTCTTTCTATTCGAACACCTAGGTATGTAACAAGTATGTAGTCGAAATGAGAAATTGGTCAAAAGCCCATTGCCAAATACCAAGCATGATCGATTTGATCCTCGAAAATGGATTTCTTCAAAGATGCAGCAGCTAACAGTTCAGGGAATAGATAGAGAAATAAAAGATTTCGTACCTTACCTACTTGGAGATATCCCAGATGGACTAATGAGATGGTGCACTACTAATAAAATGAAAACCGACTTAGTCAAGGTCAAGCCGTAAACTAGGTATAGCGCGTCTTTGAGATATAAATCTGTTGATCCATACAAGTACCTGGTAAGTACAAGCACAGATATTCATGGATGATTGACCAACCTACCTACCTAGATAGGAGGCAGGCAGGCAGGTAGCTAGGTAACTACCTAGGAGGCAGGTGGCTAGTATCATCCAACCCTTTGGAGGCCATTTACTTGTACCAGGTATATGGATGGTGTGGATGGTGTGGATGGTGTGGATGGTATGGATGGTATGGATGGATTATGTATGATGGTGATTGAACGTTGCAATTCTCGGAGGAATCTTCATAATCTTCATAATCTGATTCCTCATTCAATGTTTCTTCCGTAGACACTCGGTAGGTATGAATGGCTGACTATGAAAGGTAAATAAGCCTCGAACGGATGACGTTTGGAGCTTTGAAGATGATCCACGAGATCTTGTGCACATCATCTTGGCGAATCCGTGGGATGGATGCAAAAGCCGACAGTGCCGAATAATACTCTGTGCACTGATAATAATACTACTGTACCTACCTAGGTAAGGTTAGGTACCTAGTACTCGTACTCAAGCTGCACAGACCTCAATATTGTGAAAGCCTGAGGTTTGCATCTTCACATTCGACCTGAGCGAGTCTAACCTCTATTGAGCTTAGCTTCCAACTAGCTCCATTTCCAAAAAACCACCCAATATAAGAAAATTTCCTTCCCACAACAAGATCTTTTTTCTCCTTCAACTTATTTTTTAAGTGCGGCTTGGTACCTCGTGTTTTTCGCGCATCTACTCCGCCATGATGTAAACGAGTGTCAATGGTACCATAGATCGATCCCAATTGCAGCCGCTGCTCTCTCTTTAACCTCTTTCCGCGAATTTGAAAAACAATTCAGGCTGTGTTCGTCGGTTTGTCTGAAAGGGCCCAACGGATAACGGTTGGTGGGTGAGAGGATGGAGAGGGCTCGGACATTCTTATGTTAAATTACCTTGGGGGTTTGGATATTGGAGGAACTGTTGGTGGATTTAGGACTGTGTTCATGGCTGAGCTGAATATGATCCTGTTGATTTCATGGTTGCCCAGGCGCTTCAGGTTGCGCTGGAACCGGATTTATTTGGACTCGGTAGGACTGAGCATATACATTCAATAAAAATTCAATTTATCTCGAAAACATTGCTCATCATTTGCTTCATTATCAAGGCGAAAATCAAATTTAATCAAACAACCTTAAAAAGGTTGGAATCTGTTGATGTCGATTTGTAAAATCATATTGACCATATCCCATTGCACAAAGGTACTTTGAGAAGCACATCTGTTAACGCCTCCCATGCCTATCATCATGTAACAGTAACGCTCATCATTATAAACATATCATGCTTCGTTATCTTTAATGGCCATCATCGATCTTCTCCAGCTTTCCGGGATCGCGCTTTTCACCAGTTTCTCCAATGATTCTGATTCTGTCCAGGCGCACTTTGTCACCGTCTCCATCACCATCCACGATGAAGAAAACTAAGCTTGTAACATTTTGGAACTTTACAAAGCGAAGTGATATTGTTGCAGTGCCGGTCGAATCCCAGTCTTTGGCTTCGAGGGTGATAGATTGTGTAGAAGGAAGATCTTCGGCCTCGTCGAAACCAACGATATGAGCTCTGTTTGTATAGATTTGGATGGTCTTTGGTCGCATTGGCGTTTCGTCATCGTCATCGTTGGATGCTGAAGGTAGGGAGGTGATCTAGAAGATTGGGAATTAGTCCTGATACTTGAGCGACTTGCGCAATCGACGAGTGCCTCTTACCTGAATAGTGTGAACCTTTAACGTAGATTGAAATGGTACAAACAACATGAGCTGCTCGTCCGTATCACTCACAACCCAGTCCTTGGCCTTCGAATCGGCCTCCTTTCCCTTTGACAAGGCACTGGGTTTATTTGTATCCACTAATGTTCGTTACACTACCAAACTCACTGTCGGCATTCAACAGTTCCAAACCCTTGATATCGACCTGGTCTGTCACATCGTTGTAACCCTTTGGTAGAGCTCCTATGCGCCAATCGCCAGAACCACTCGCAAATCCAGACGACGAGTCGCCCGAATTATCTGCCTCTGCAACTAACTTCTTGACGATATCCTGTAGTACAGTTGGGTTGGCACCTTGGACTTTCTCGACTTGCTTGCCCTCCTTGAATATTATGAAAGTTGGCATCCTATCAGGTTCCTGTTAACAGCTGCTTCCCGAAGAGGCCTCGAGTCATATGCTCTCCCGCTTATCTACAAGTGTGCTATAAGAGGGGAACATACGCAGTGACACCATAGGTGGATGCAATCTCTGTTTGGGTATCAACATTAACCTTGGTAAAGGTAATCTTGTTTGGACGAGACAGCTTTGCAGAGAGCTGCTCGTAGAGAGGCGCAATAGCCTTACATGGCCCGCACCAGTCTGCATAAACTGTAAACAAGATAGAGTATTAGTGGAGGTCGTGATGATTCATGGGAGTGGCCGCAGATGGCGATGGAGGGGCAAGGAGTTATAAGAGGAGGGGCTTCCACAGGGTAGCTTACAATCTGTGACAAACAATCTTAGAGGTCTTCAGTAAATTACTGAATTCCGCTGTTGACTTGACAACGACTGTTTTTGACATCTTTTCTATCAATAAGATGTAAATAAACTGCAGAACTGAAGGATAAGAAATGTATTTTTGACAAGTATCGAAATGTAATGTATTCAAGTCGGCTCTTGCCGCTGGGTTGGAAATCATCATTAACCTTGATCATGTGATCACTACAAGAATTCCGTACCATACCTCGCAATTACTTGTAGATCAACGTACGGTGGTGTTCGGTATCGTATAAGGATGTATGAACTTTTACTATATATATGTCTGATATGGCTATCTTCAGAAGACTATTTACACATTCAGTTCTCGTAGCTAGTGCCTGCAGAGCTTTAATCAAATAGTCATAATTAGGTTAATGAAGACCAAATCTATTCTGAGCCAGTGGCCACCTCCTATGATCTGGGATGCTTGAACAATCTGCAGCTGGATATCGCATTGATTCAGGCTGAGGATGGTCGTGTTAGCTCAAACGGTACAGGCCAGCTTCATTCAACCACCTTATCTCAGCTCGTAGTACGCAAGCACACCTCTCAACATGCTCAATGCCATCCTCTATCCTTCCTATATCAGGGTATTATTATCTAGATCCCAACACCACTCACTGCCTTACAACCCATTACCACTCATCTATTCCTATCCAACGACAAACCAGCCATCAATCCTACACACAAAGATTTCTATAAACAAGCCAGCCTAACCCCTCTGTCCATTTCCTCCCATTCCTTCATTCTTCCCCAATAGCTTAGCTGCTCTCTCTAGCCTCTTCCTTCTTCCCTTCAACCCAACCCTCTCACTTTCATCACTACCATCAAGCTCCATACTACTTCCTCCCGCCCTATCCCCATTTGCAACCTTCCCCCCTCCTCTCCCGACTTCATCCTTATCCCTGCTCCTCACAGTATACATACCTGTTCTTTCGATCTCTTCTTTCACCAAACCAAGCCTCTTTCCTATGCTCGCACTCCTACCACTTCCGCTTCTGCTACCACCACCGCCTCCATCCCCACTACCACTCCCACTCCCATTCCCACTCCCACTTCCACTTCCACTACCTCCATAACCTAAACCAAATATCCGTCTCCAAAAGCTCGGTGGTCGCACAGTCGGCTCGTTCCACCTTGCATCTCCCGTTACGCCCGATTGTGATGATGTTTGCGACTCGACTTCGTTACGCCAAATCTCGATGCGATTGCGTGATATGTCTGGCATTTTGAGTATAGCTCAAAAACAAATCCCCGACTAATGATTTCGATATACTGTGGAAGAATGGAGGGCTGTTAAGTGGCGCATCTCTACTTTGAGGGACGGAAGGTTGTTTTTAAGGAGGAATTTGGAATTTGGAATTTGGTGATCGTGATCGCGATTATTAAGGTCAGCTGCTATTTGTGAGCTGATCGAGGCGGATGATAAATGGTGGTGGGTAAATAGGAGCCATGCATGCTGTGTGAGCTTAGTGAATGAATTATACTTAAATTAAAGAGGTATGAGAAAGTATATATTGGTTGTTAAAGTTCGAGAGGCTTCATGGGTTTGTGGAGGGGCAGATGATCACCCAATGCCGATTCGGCACGGTTCGACATGCATGAATTTGAACGTCATGCCGGTTTTTTGTGTCTCATTCTCTTTGTTTTTCACAAAATTTGGCCAAAAGAACGTACTAGATATTTTTCCTTTTATAGCGAGCGGTGACTTCGTATCATAATTTAAAGATTTACATTTTCCGAGTGGAATTTGAGGATTTGGGCGTTTTGTCGTTTAGTCGTTTAATCGTTGTTCTCTGCGAAAGTTTTTAGGTTATAGTCCAGCCTATCATTGAGGCCTCTAGTGATAGATGCAGTCATCTATTGTCATGAAATATATAATATATAGCGGTTTACTATTTAAATTTGACTTAGCTTCGTGGAACAGTGTCATGTCCATACTTCAAATGCTGACGCTAACTGAACTACCGCCCAACCCTAAGTCTTTTTAGCTTCTGAAATCCCACAGTCTACAATTTTTCTGTACATACTCTTCTCTACATCTCTCATCTTCCTCTGCAACGGAAACCACGA
Organism: Monilinia fructicola; assembly: GCA_008692225.1. Taxonomy (NCBI): domain Eukaryota; kingdom Fungi; phylum Ascomycota; class Leotiomycetes; order Helotiales; family Sclerotiniaceae; genus Monilinia; species Monilinia fructicola. The sequence goes on along the minus strand of VICG01000001.1, from coordinate 4,123,329 downwards.
AAAGAAAATCTAAAAGGGCCACTTCGATAAGTCCTTCACAATCCATCTCGGCAAACGAAAAGATATTCGAACCTCGAACGGTCAATTTACTTGTCACGCATAATGACGACATTTTCCTGGGATAGACCCGAAACTACATTCCAAGAGATCTTGATGTACCCTTGATCCAAAATCCTTCTGTTCGCCATACTCGCCCAAATCACATCAATTATTAAATTATTATGGTCGTCATAATCATAGCTGAATTAAGAGGTCGAAATATCATACCTGAAGCTATCTTTAACCTTCTACTTGGAACCCATGGCGCTGAATCTGATCAAGAGGAGGATAAAGATGCGTACGAAGAGGAGGATAAATTGATTATCGCAGCCTGAGACGAACCCGTGGCTCAAAAACTATCGAGCTGCTCGTGATGCTTACCTCCAACGATTAGCCGAACTGGCATTACAGCGTCTGCGAGAAACTGCCCACGGCTCGAGAATCCTTAATAGTAAGTTGTGTTCCCTTCTAGTTTCATTATACAGATGGGAAGTTCATGGGGAATTCACGAAGCGATGATGTTCACTCAGATATAAATGTTTCGTCGGAAGAATATCAGGGGGAGATTAGATGCGGGGTTCAATGCGGTTCAAAAGAGCAACGGTGTGAGAGGCCGGGTTGTTATCGATAACAATAATTGACAACTTGGGAAGATAAATCATGAATGGGATGCGGTAATCTGCTGGGCTTCTTTCGTGACTAGGTCTTGAGACGTTTAGTTAAACCGACATATTACAAACTTCACAGGCTCTGGGAAATTGGTCGACATGTCAAATATTGGTAGGGAATAATTATCAAAGTTAAATTTAGGAAAGTTAAAATATTGGACTGTATTTTGGTGCTTGCCAGGGTCCATTTCTGGAGCATTTTATCTCTATAAGTACATTCGCGGAAATAGTGGAATGTAATCTGTTCCCTGTCCCTCCATTAAGAAGTCAATATCAATATCCTTCCCCTCCCCCTCTCTTTCACCCCATATCATCCCTCGCAAATTCAGTAATCATCATCACCATAATCATCACCATCATCATCATCCCAAAATCCTCTCATCCCCAAACCACCCCAAAGCCCAAACCCAGCCGGTAATCCCCACCAACCCCAAACCCCCTCGACTTCCACAACCCCACACACCCCGCCACCACCATACCCCCCAACACCGACCCCCTAATCACCGTATTAACTCTCCCCTTCAAATCCTCCTCCTCCCAGTAAAAGATCCCCAAAGGCGTCACGGTCCCCCGCTCCCTAGCCCTCCGCTCCCACCTCCTATTCCTCTTCTTCGACCTCTTCCGACACGACGCACAGCAACGATCGCGTGCACGTGTCCGGGATGATGGGGGAGAATTCTCCAAATCGGGAATGAGAAAGGAGGAACAGGCACATTCGTGGAACAGGGATGCCGCGAGACGGGTCATCAAGAGTAGGAGGAGCCAGCCGCTGCGTTTGAGGACGAAGTGTTCGGTATCGGGCATGATTGTAATTGCAAGGCTAATCTTTGGTGAAATGATTATTGGATGTTGAGGATTGGGCAGGTGTGATCAAAGCCCTTATTCCAGAGAGGGTTTCGATAGAAAAAATCGTCGTGTCACCGTCTAGATGTCAAGAACCCCGCAACGGAAACCTCCACTGATCATGAGAGGATTACTTAATCGACACCCTGATCAGGAATTTAGTTCTAACTGAAATGTCAATCACCACGATGACCGGGTCTCCAGAATCCAAATGGGTCTTGCCCAAACTAAAATATGAGACCTGGTGTAAGATATGTAATAGAATGTTCAGGAGACCATGTATTCAAAAAGCTAGAAAGCGAACTCGAGACAAAGTTCTACGAAGAAACGAAATTTGGTGGAGAGGGACAAGAATAACAAACAGATGGCAGTAAAATGATGACTAAGCGCTAGTTCTATGTAATCTTCTCAACTTCACTCACACTAGCTTTGACCCCTTCAACAGCAAACACATCAAAGTATCAAGGACCCCCAGCTACAATACATTATAAACCATTGCAGAATCATTCATGATAATCATGATGAACCAAATTAATATTCCACAGATATCCATTCATGCTCGCCGAATTTCCACGCGCTTCTATGATTTGACTCCCATTTCCAACTCGTTGATCCCCCCCCCCTCCGCCATATATACATACTCAGGTACAGATTAAAGTCACAAACCATCTACTCGAGTACCTCGATTCAATATCCAAATGTCGACTCACATATCATGCACAGATCTGTATCACCTGCAACTCTTACTAGATCCCGTAGCATACAGAGTATTCAGTAACACAATCATGACTGCTGCCGATTAGGTCATACCAGACGCGCAGATCTGATGAGCCGAGTATCAATATCGTAGGATATGAATAATAAATACCTCTCTTGTCCAAAATTCCACCCACATGGACTTAAAGGTTTGAGGTTGCTTTTGTGAAGATTCAAGTTCACGATTTAGACGTTAAATCTTCAAATTCACGCTGATAACTTGCTCAAAATTTGGAGCCACGAATGATACACTAATCAATGGACGCCACGACAGACTTTTCTACTCTTGCACCTTAGGAATTGCCTTGGAATCATTTCAATATGCTCTAAGTTTACTATAAATTCTTATCCTTTTCTGTCACCCCATGAACCACCCGCTACTCTCCCAATAACTTCTTCACTCTACCCAATACTACCTTTACACTTTCATTTCTCTCTCCCTCGAGCGCTTCGCTCACATTCTTTTCTATACTACTTCGCAACTCCCCTGTCCCTTCTTCCCGCACCCCAAAAACACCACCTTTCCACGCCTCAACAATCACTTCGGCCGCCTCTGCCCTCTTGACTCTAATCCCTTCACTTCCGGCCCCACTAGCCAGTTCTAGAACCTCGAAAAATCCAGCACAGATACTATAGTTATTCTCATCTGGCGCAGGTGTTCTCTTCCTCAATCCATCAAAAAGCACTTTAAGACGTTCATAAAGCACGGCGCGCGTGGTGATTGTCGTAAGAGGTGATTTGAGAAGTGGAGTAATAGCTTCGAGTAGTCTTGAGAGATGAATGAAAGGGGATGGATCGAGATGCTTGATATTTATCCCTCGGAACAGAGCCTCGACGCCAGCACTTATAGTTGCAGATTCCGTCGATTCTCCCCTCTTACTAGCTCCATCTTTCTTCTTAGGATCTGCTGCTGAAGTAGATGTACTTGTATCCATGTGATCTTCGCTACCCAAATCCTCCAATATAGGTACGATAATGTTATGTATCTCATCCCACATATCCACATCAGTTCTCGCTTCTGCATATTTGCCCAGTTCCGCGAAAGCAAACGGTCGATATATATCATTGTTACGTTTGGCCTCTCTGATTGCAATTTTCTTCGTCTGGGCGGCGATACCAGATTCGGCATCCAAGAAAGCAGTAGATGCTTTGATGAATTTTATAAAACTCGCTAGTACGATTTCCTTGCCCGCAAAAGTTTTAAGTGCGAGAGCTTTTTCCAGAGCAGGCCAGATGAGTGCAGATGTTTCGGCAGGGATCGTCGGGGATGTGGTGGAGGTTGTGGATGTGACAACATCAGCAATGGTTAACGCTGCTGTATGTTTGATAGTCCATTTGGGAGAATCGATTTGTTTCAGTACTAGCTCATTGATTTCTCGCGCATATAACAAGACTGCTCTGCTTCCACCTACATTTTCATCCCAGGTTTTCTCAAATTGCTTTTTGGTCGTATCGTCAAAGTCATGCTTGGCAAAGAACACGAAGGGGACTGTAACAGCTGGTCAGTAATCACTCATCACTAGATTGCACATGCAACTCATGTCGAAGATAGAAATAGAATTTTGCCATGAAAAGATGGATCAGACTTACGGAAATCGGATGCCAGAGAGTTGAAATGGTCAGTGGCGAACTTGGAGACGGCATAGATCAGATCAGAGGATACTTGGCGACGGGTTTCGTCTTCTGCATTGAAGTAGAGGTCTTGAGAATAATTGAGAAGTCTGAGAAGTGCTTTATCAGAGGCTAGTCGAGAGACATAGCCAGCTGCGCGGGCATATGATGCGCTAACGGCATTATTACGATCAAGGACGGATTTCTCAAGGATTTTGAGAAAGTGGTCGGCGTGAGGACGGAAAGTGACGCTATGACGAGTCGAGAGGCTGACAAGGACACCACCGCAGCCAACTTTTGAGGGCATGCCCACGGTGGTTTTGATAACATTTTCAAGGTGAGGAACGAATTCCTTCATGGTAGGTTCGTCGATTATGTCTAGACAGCGTTCGATGGCTTCCATCAAGGGAGACTGAGTAACAGCGTTCGTGCGAGCGCTGTCAATCTTCTCTTCGGTGAGGTTGTAATGGGCAGCTCTCAAGTATATGTAGTCGATACCTTCCATTTCCATCGTACTCAAAAGACCTAAAAGTCGTTCGACAAGATTTGGTACAAATGGCAAAAGTGCTTTGCCGCCACTTTTGATGAGTTTGAGAACGGTGATGGTTGCGAAGGTTCGAACTTCCTCAGCGGAGCTTTCTAGACCTTGATCTGAAAGTAGGAATGGCAAAACATCTTTCAGCATTGCCTGCGCATGCTTTGAAGACGTGCCCGCCTCTACCTGTCGGACAAGTATGCCGGTGAGAGCCATGCTACAACATCGGGAAGTCAGTAATTGCCCATCAAAGAAGTGTTTCGGAGTAAAACGAGAATCTAAGAAACATGGGAGCCCTAAGTTTTCTAATAGTCTGCAGTCCAAAATTGGACAATGTGATTATTGTATAAATCGAATCCATTTCCGCATCAAATCAATTACTAGATGAAAAAAAAACTAATTGAACTCACCTGAGAGACAAAGCAGCCTTCCTCACAGAGCCCTTGATATCATCAAGGACCTTAAAAGCCACATGCCAAATATCGTGGAGATGTTTCTCATACTTCTCAAAATCCTTACCTTGTACGAGATCTGCGATGGCAGCACAACTTGCCTCTCTCGTTCGCCACTCCTTCCCCAGAATGCTCTTCAGTAAATCGGTGAGAATTTCGTCGAAATATTGATTGACGGTAGCATTTGAGTCTTTGACAAGGGCGCTCCAGATATCGTTCATGGACCGCTGAACATTAGGATTTGGATCAAATCGATAACGGTATAATTTTGGGTAAAGCTTGGGATCGATCTCAGACTCGGAGAGAATATTGCTCAAGCCAAAGCTATAACATCAAGGGGTCAGTAATTCTCTTGAATATTCCCGAATATTCAAACGATATCGAACGTTAAAACAGTAGTGGGAAAATTAAGGGGATGCGATACAAAAGAACGAATAAACTTACCGGCCAAATGCTGCTCTGGTAGACCAAGTAGCCGCATTTGTAGCGAGTGACATGAATTTGTATACCAAGCTTTGATCTCCAACCTCATTGGCAAGACTCACAATATCCTTGTAAGAGGTAATAGATTTACCCTCCCCAGTGGGTAGTGCACCAGGTTCGAAGAGTTCGGTTTCTTCATGAACCTTGATCTGGGTGCTTGTACCCGTAAAGCTTGCCACAAGATCCTTGACAAGCTTCTCTCTGAGCTCTTTATCGCCCTGTTCGTAAACAAGACTCAAGCCTCGCGAAGCCGTTTCTTGTACAATTTCTTCGCGTGCCGAAAGTAAGCCCATGAATGCAGCCTGACACTCCCGTAATCGTGCTTGAATTTGCTCCAAATGCCCACTATATTGAATCAAACAGAAGAGCCAAATTCCAGACGCCTTCTTCAGCGATGGCTTCGTAGTTTTACAATCCTGCAAAAGCTTCTCGAGTATACTCTCAAATGTATGCGATCGTTTCGGGGATCCAACATATTTGGCATCGACGTCCAGGCTGATTTGCAAGACATCCGAGTCCCAACGAGCACCAACACAGCTGAGAGCCTCGCCAATAGTAAAGTGAATTTCAGGCTGTTTCAATTCGTATAAACCATAAAGACCTTGGATGATATCATGAAGCGGGCCGCCTTCTGTAGAAGCTGAAGGTTCATCAAAGATGATGGAAAGTCGTCCCAGAGTTGACATTGCCTTTTCATTGCCTTTCTTGGCCTCGGCAAGTAGAAGCTTGATCAGCCCATCGACCTTGAGCGATGATTTTTCCACGATACTGGTCGTCAAGACACCCGAAGCACTCGTCTGACCAATGGCGTTCAGCACGGCTTCTCTGGTTGATGCATCCTTGACACCTTCGATTATGGAAAGAAACTGTGCAAGGACCTCGACAACAACTTCCCCTTGAATAAAATTTTCACGACCATAATATGATGCCCTACTTAACACATGGCCAAGTGCAAGAGTCGATCCATGTACCTTATTTGCATCAGCACCTACAGCCGTGGACCATGGTTCCACATCAGCCATGAGTGTCTCTATGAGCTTCTTGAGAGACTCTTCATCTCTGTCTGGATGGGGTGCAAGAATACCAATGGCCTGGGCTGCAAGAAATCGAGTTGCAACGTTGTTGGATCTAATGCACGGTAGAAGCTCAATAGCCCTATCCACAAGTCGGCCTACAACACTTCTTGGTGAGATTGAAGCAATTTCTACGAAGCATTTACCGCATTCCCCTAACCCGTTTCCATCATTGCGCAGCATACCCTCAAAAGCTGCCGACAGGTAGGTGTAAAGTGAATCCTGGTCGACAGCCAAAATATGGTTTCTCATGGCTTGTCTTGAATCTTTGTCGGAACGGAAAAGAACGTCCAGTTGACGTTCCCAGTCTGCATCAATTCCAAGGGGCGTTTCGGTCATCTCCAGAGCGCGTAGCAATAGTATTCTCCTGCTGTAGTTGATAGCTGCTGGGAAAAGCATTAATCCTCGGCCCCGAAAAATTTCCAAACACAGACACGCTGTCAACTTCCATCCCAGTTTTCATCGCATTTGCAATACTAGAATTCTCGACCAAAGCTTGGGTGCCAAAGAAAGTTTTGATCATCTCACTCCATTCAGGTAGTGGGCATTCGACTGCAGCACCGGTAGAATTAAGTAGTCGGTACCAATATGGATCCTGAATGAAATCAGTCGCAGTTCCACAATAGGTCTCCAATAATCAAGAATCTCTTATGAAAAGAATACCTTTCCGACCATCGGAAACCTTGTCTGGAAATTTAACAATCATGTGACTCACCAAGCCTTTTGCACCCTCCTCTACAACATCACTGCGCTCATCTGTGCGTGCACTCAATGCAAGTATATTCTATCCAACGAGCCACAATATCACTATATTCTAAGCATCGATTTGCCCAACGAACGGTCGCGAAACGAGCACTTCTGACAATCTCGCCGCCTTCCTGAAGTGTCATGTACTTGAGGAGTAACAATCTAAGTTCATGGCTGAGATTCGGAGATAAAGGTGCTTTAAACGCACTCAATAGACTAGCCAATGCCCCTTCTATGCTCACAAATATATCATCGGACGAGCCTTCCTCCGTGAGCGATCGAAATAGCCAACGAATTAGAGAAAGGCTCTCTTCAACCACGATTGATGGTGTAGTCTTTGCGAGTGAGCCGAGGGTTTCGTAAGCTAAAGCACGCAGAGAAGCAGCATCAGAAGATCTCTCATGAGGTACCGGCCAGCCTTGATCCTCTATGTAAGTTCTCAAAAATCCAACAAGCTGCGGGGCAACCTGACTCAAATCATGAACTGATTCCCATACGAGATACCCAATTCATATAGTTGAACAATGCGTTTCTAAATTTGATAGTCTCTAAACCTGGCGCAGGAAGATTTGTGTTGTCATCAGGTTGAATCCCATCTTGCACAATTTTGACAATATCAATAGGAAAAAGTGGTTGAAATAGCGGACTTTGTTAAAAGTACAAGCACCCTCGTCTTTAACGCGGGTTTCAGAGTGAAATATATGCCTAACAAATTGCGTATTATCTCTGGATCTTCCAATGAAACACTTGAACGCTTCACTAGATCATCACCAATGCTCGAAATCCGAGAATTGGTGTCGGCAGATGCAAATAACGCAGGTAAGAATCGCTCTTCATCTGTGAAGGCACCACTAGCGAGAAAATTCAGAGCTGTAATTTTCGCTTGTGTGAGGTTTAATCCTTCGCTTGAGCTTGGATCCCATGCTTCTTGCTTGCCATTGAGAGTCAAGAATTCATATTCTTTAACAGTAAGTCCAGGGCACGTCACTCCTGATGGCGCGGCTCGCACGATGGATAACAGTACAAGTTTCCCAATCCAAGATGCGATAAACTTTGCATCTTCACGATGTTCATCGAGACCGAGCTGCTGTCTCAATTCTGTATCCTCTTTACTTCCACGAGGCGGTACTTTGAGTTGCGGTAACAAACGAAGAAAAAGATTAAATATGGTAGAACAAGTTGGCTTCTCAGAATCGTGAGCCAGCCCATGTATTAGGGTAGGAATCAAATCCATTTGCTCCTAGAGAGGAATTAGATGGCCATTTTACAGAAATGATATGGATGGAACATACCTTGGAAGACAGTTTGCCCACACTCTGTTGAATAAACATAAGGTCGAAATGTCGTAACATTGATGAGTCTGGGTTATCTTTATATTGCTTTAAAAGAGCCGCCACGGGCAAGACAATATCCCTAAGAAGGTCATTAGTAAAAAATCAAGAGTGTTGAGCAGGAACCACCAACTTGTTGCCAGCGAGGCGAATTTTGATATGTTGACATGTTGAAATAACCTATGGCCAGCAAATCAGCGAATATCCTCAACAGCAAGTTCCCCTATGCATGTAAAGCCAGAATCACGTGTATATCGATGACATACCTTATTTCGGACACTTTGGTGGTCACTAGCAAGTTTGAGGAGGAGAGGTGGCAAATAAGGCTTTAAGATCGATTCGAGTTTTATCATCTTTAGCCAAAGCAATACGCATTTCAACTTTGCCCACGAGCTCTAGCTCCCTGGCTTCCGTTGACGTAGCCATTCTGATGATGTCTAATGGATAGATTGGAGGGTCGTTTAATTATTCTTATTCAGATCATGAAGGTGAAGGGCGACGAATATCATGAAGGAGTCCAGCTGTTCTTATGGTATCGTATGGCTAAACGATAAGCAATCTGAAGATAAATGAAATGAAGAGGAATTACGAATTTGTTTGTGCCTTCCTTCTCTCCCACGCGTCAAATCTGCCTTGAGACCACGGCCACGCCGGCGAACGCGGATCACGTGGTATGGTTATAAGGCTATGTTGGGCCTTCCGTTTAAGGTTAAGTAGGACAATGAATATATAGATGGAGCTTACTAATAGAAACTTTGATCAGTGAAGTGCGACTTCACGAAGGCACACCAGGAGTCACGACGTAGATCAATTACATGGAAACTACCTAGGTAGTATACTGTCAAGAGCCATATATTGTCCCTCCATCAAATGGAAATCAAGTCTATGTAACCCCAACACCCGTCTTCATGGCACCCCTTCCCGAAGCATACCTTTCTCCCCCAAGCAACTCAACGTCCAACGGGAACGTTACCGTTGACGTACGCAAATAAATAATTATACAAGTATATATGAATGTCGCGTTCAGAACAAACCAAGAAACCCATACCTATCCATCCATTCACCAACATGCACTCTATTGTTCAGACGCACCAGCCCCCAGCATCCCATCGTGCAATCCCGACTCCATCCGTGACATCTACGGCTAACCCATTCATCCCTTCGTGATACTTTACACCGAGAGAGAACCTGAGACATCAGTATCCTCCTCACATCGACATCCCCATATATTGGAATGAGAAATCCAGCCACATCAGCCTGGCCATTTTCCCCTCACATCTATCTACCTACCTATCTATCGATCTATCTCTACCTCTGAACTTCAGATCCTAAACGTTACCTGATATCAAGGTGACATCACCAGCTCTGCGATTGTAGAAGAGATCACCACTAAAAACTCAGGTTACTCTAACCTTTACCACCTAAGAAAATACAACCCAAAAAGGACGCAAGCAATTTTCCCTCGAGGTTGGCTGGGATTTCAATGCGCGAGTGGATGTGGTTGGTCGAGCTTTGAATTTCAACGATACCTACGGTATGTACATACATAGATATACATATATACATATATACAGCAAATCCATGTATATATGTATCAACACCCTACGATATTCACACCAAACATTAAAGCCCAAGAATCCGATAGTGACATCAAGACAGCAAATAGTAATCCCCAGCACGGATTCCCGCCCAGGAGACACCATTTCATCATCCACCCATCAGCAATAAAGGCTCGTCAGCCCACCCACTCTCCATCAACCACACCTCACACCACCACCCACCACCCACCATGCCCCCCACACCCCACAATCTCCACCCGCGCGCCCTCCCCCCAACCACCACCCTGCTCGCCCTCTGCATAACCGGCATCACGCTCCTCACCCTCCTAATAATCAGCCTCACCCTCCTCTGCCAACGACACGCACGACGCTCCAGAATGAAGCGAGAAGAGAGGTTAGGCCGAGTGGTGATTTCACAGACAGGACCGATGTGTGGGGATCCAGGGGCGAGGGACGAGCGAGACGAGCGCGGAGAGAGCAAGGTCGAAGTTAACGGGGGCTTATGGCCGCCGAAGGATGCAGAGGGGATAGAGGGTAATACTGCGGAGGTGGGCGAGAGGAATGGGATGGGAGAGATCGTGGATGCGCGACGTGGAGTTGGGAGAGGCGTGAAAGAATCACGAGATGTTGCGGTTCAGGTCGTAGAGAGAGAGAAAGAGGATCGAGGAATGACATCTCTCACCTAGAGCATTATTCAATTGAATACGAACATGAAAATGTTGAAGTGTCGGTGTAATGAACTTGTAGTTCTACAATTTACCCGTGAGGTGCTATATTTTCATGACTTCCAAACCCAAGAAGCATTTACAGGGAAGCTCTAGGAGATATCACCATCAGAACTTGAAGCTACCGTGCAACAACATGAAGTCTAGAGGGAATAGTAGAATAAACGTATCCATCAGGAAGGCAGCCTACATCGATAAGCATATGAGGAATTCAGCACATACTTAACTGATTGCACCACAACACGAATGTATAAATGATGAATACCTACCTACCTTTCAAGGGAATTGGAACTTTACCATTTAACTACCAAGTAATGTGCATCATATTCACATTCACAACGCTCCTGAAAAGATAGTTCATTCAAATATCAATTCCAGTCATGCGATTGCATTGTATTGAGGCAACAACAAGATATTGTTAAGTGAGTACGTTAGGCTATTTCGCTATGACAACATTGGGATGTAAGAAATCCGAGGGATATCTAAACCAGAAAAGCACGCCGCCACAGAGCACGCAAGCCCCCCAAATGGTAAAAGCTTGAAAAGAGATTACAAAATGGGAGACCCTTTGTGCTACCGTAGAGGCCCTATGTGTTCTGGGGGGGGAATATGCATTCTCGTGAGCAGAGACTTGTGCGTTTAAACCTTAGAAGCCTTATCTCTTTCGAATGAGGAAAAAAGGTAACCATATGTTAAAAAGACAAGCAACTGACTTGAGAATGACCGCAAGGAAACATCGCAACCAGAAAAGAAAAAACATTGATCATCAGGATTCACAAAATCTTGGTGCCTTTGACAAATAGCAAGTATTTGCAAATATGCACCTAATTCTGCTTTTTCATATCAACTCCCATCCCCTAGCCATCATGTTGCAATCACTCCACCGGCAAGCCAGGTATATTCCAGCCACTCCTGAAGATGAACAACATTAAAGAACGAAGACGAAGAGATTCCGAAACAGTTAAGAGATCTAAGATTCAGGTGCAGGTGTAGCCTCGGTAGCTGGCTCATCTGCCTTGGTCTCTGACTCGACAGCCTTCTCGGCCTCCTTTGGTGCGTCACCAGCAGCAGTGGCCTCAGGCTCGCCGTTATCAGATGAAGTCCAGAGGGTCAAGTTGTCTCGGAGAAGTTGCATGATGAGGGTGCTGTCGCGGTAAGACTCCTCGGAAAGCGAATCAAGCTCGGCGATGGCATCGTCGAAAGCTTGCTTGGCAAGATGGCATGCACGGTCTGGGGAGTTCAAGATCTCGTAGTAGAAGACGGAGAAGTTGAGGGCCAAACCAAGGCGGATTGGGTGAGTGGGGGTGAGCTCGGTTTGTGCGACATCGGTAGCATTCTGTTTGTATGATTAGACCTTCAACATCCCTTGGAATTTGGGTGGACTGATAAATACCTTGTAAGCCTCGTGAGCAGCGGTGGCAGCAACCTTGCGCTTCTCACCAGAGGCGAACTCAGCCAAATAACGGTGGTAATCACCCTTCCTATCATAATTATCAGCGACGATCCAGAGAAGCCGTTGGACCCGGCGCAAGATCATATGCAGCGATAAGACTTACATCTTGTGGTAGAAGACCTTTGACTCTCCAGACTCAGCCTTTGGAATCAAGGACTCATCCAAGACGTCGAGAACATCTTGGCAGACCTTCTCCAACTCGGTCTCGATCTTTTGACGGTATTCACGGATGGTGGAAACGTGCTTATCAGTACCCTTGGACTCCTCTTTCTGTTCGATCGAGGAGATGATGCGCCAAGAAGCACGTCTGGTGCCGACAACGTTCTTGTAGGCGACAGATAAGAGGTTTCGCTCGTCAACGGTGAGTTCCCCGCCCAACTGCATCACGCGTCATCAGCATTTTTCTGGTTACTTCCATCGCGCCGCCATCTGCAACAAATAGCAAACGAATTTTGAGGGTCGCATACCTTGGCCACTTCCTTCATGTATGTAACCATCTCATCATAACGCTCAGCCTGCTCGCAGAGCCTAGCAAGGAAAGTCTTGCTGTAGGGTGGTCGTTAGTACCACGTACCAAGGTAAAGGAGTTCTGGGGGGAGCCGCATGGAAAGCGATCGAATCATACCTTTCACGCTGTAACAGTCCAAAGTATTAGCATGAATTCCACAAGAGTAAACAAACACAGCCAACAGAGCATCGACAACAGCCATACCGTTGGATGGGAGTTGGGGGTAAGATCGGTACCCGATATGGAGGGGAAACAAAATAAAGGGAAAAGTGAAATCAAAGCACACAGCCACGGTGACCATAAACAGAGAGTTGGGAACTTACTTCGGTGGTCATATTTTCTGAGGTTTGATAAGTTGAATGGTCTTGTAGAGAGAATATTAAAATGTAGAGAGAATGAGAATGGGAGAGATGGAAAGAAGGCTTGGGGGTGTGGTTGTTGGTTTGTGGTGGTTTATTAGAGAAAGATGGGAAGTTTGCAAGTGCAAGAGGATGGTGTAAGTGCGAAGGAGATCAATCATGGATCCTGGTGTGAAGGTAATAATGGAGAAACCGACGCTAAACTGTGATTGATTAAATAACCGAGTGGTCAAGATTTGTTGGTACAGTCCAGTCGATACAATGCGAGCGAGGGAGGATAGATTTGGGCAGAATATGAATGCTAGGTACTAGGTAGGTAGGCAATGAATATGGTACTTTGTCGGGAGGGGCAACAGAAACATGAGGTGAAAAATGAGTCAATTTCCTCTCATGAATGAATATTAGAGATAATGTCATATACTCGTGCAGATTAGAATGAATGATACAAGCAGTAGGTGAGGATTATATCGTGCGTCTCTCTATCAATTTGCTTGGCATATCCTGGGTGGATCTATCAAATAAGGGATCTTTCCGAGTAGGTGCTCCGTACTTGTTTGTAGATTGAGTGAGTCGTGAGTCTTATTACAGTCCAGCACGATGCAGTATACTCCGTAGAGTGAATGTTAGGTAGATGATATACGGAGTATGGAGGAGGAAAAACAAGAAGAATTGGATTGATTACATAAGACACCAGTAAGTAACCTTGGAAAGTCCTTTTTGTTCTTTCCAAGGTTCCTTTAGAAGGCTTCTAGAAAAGGAGAATAAAGAAACCCGCTCAGATGGATGGAGAATTGCCTATTTGGGTAAATAATGATGATACCTAGGTCACTGGAAGTGAAAGTAGCTGGCCCAGGAGGTGCAGGAAATATTTACCTGTTTAGATATTTATGTTTTGGTTGTGTTTGACCAATAACCATGATCTATAAAGTATTCATTCCATGGGTTTTTATGAGATGAGGGGTTCAGTGTTTGTTAAGTAGGTAGGTAAGTAGGTCGATACGTAGATACGTAGATACGTACTAGGTAGATACTAGATAGCCCTGGAGGTACTAGGTAGCTAGATACTGTACAGAGTACAAGTATCTATGAGGTATTAGGTATCTATCTATGATCGGGCAGGCTATGATTGATTGATGTTTACATAATCTAGGTATTCCATAGTTCTAATAAATGATAAATAATGAATGATGAGTCAAGCTTTGTTGTATCTTATTACTTTCTTATTCCAAGATTTCTTTACAAACAATCAAATTGAATATTATATTCTATTTTATATTGGGTAGTTTCTATAATTTGTATTATATCTTTGTTTTTTGTATGAAATGAAATAAGGTCATGGAACATGGAATACAAGATATAAGAAAATATACCAAAAGAAACATAAATGTCAGTCTGGCCTCATCTCTGAACAGAGGAACTACTCCGTACAGTATTGACCTCCAGCTACCAAGTACCCAGGTAATGTTAGGAGATCTCAGACCCATTAAAGGGTTGGACTTCTGCCCCACGTAACCTTGGAACCTAGATGTGGGCTTCTCCTTTTGAGTCTTGACAGCTACTCGTAAGATCCATGGATGCAACAATGACAATACAGAGTACAAACATCCTTTGAGACAGGATGGATGAGTGAGCACCCAGCATTGTTTTTGTCCATCAGTCTAGGACCTAGATAATCTATCTAGTATTAATACCAACCTAGTAGGTAGGTAGGTAGGTAGGTAGGTAGGTAGGCATAGAATAAGGAGAAATTGGTTTTGATTAGTTGTCTATATAATTTCAGGTTACTTCGTACTCCAGCTGTAGAACATTTTCCCAAATGATTGATTGTCTTATTAATTCAAGGCTGCAATTGATTAGTTGTCCTCTATATAATCAATCTACCTCCTGTTATTTACCACTATCCATATCCATACTATTGCTCCTCTGTGCTCCGTATAAGAAATCTACCGAGGAGTTGAAGCGAGAAACGTCTGCTGAGTACTTAATTATACAGTACAGTAGATAGGAGGTAATCTGATATGATGAACTCTCCCATATCAAGGGTTCATGTCTTAACAAGTCTACTTACTAAAAGTATTCACTACAACATATTAGGTTAAGAGTTCAAGAACAGGTTACTATCCTTCCTTCTATTTCAACTATTTGATCAGAGATCTACAAAGCCCCTGTTCACTAGATTTCTAGGCGTTCAGAAAACACCAGTTCAGTTCATTACTACTGCAGCGCAGTGCATCATTCATTGACTTGAATTCACCTCCTTCACTCCGCAAAACTCAACGTCTTGAGAAGCGTCTTGTAGTCTAATTACTGTACTTTTTGAAGTCCAGATACTTATGGTGATAAATTAGTTCTCGAAAAATTGGTAGTGAAAGGGCGTATATACCAAGCTACCTAGCTGATAGTACCTAGGTATTGTACTCTATATGATGGTTTGATGGCAGCAATTGGAAATGACAGTGCCTACAGTTTTCCATCCCATGAAAATGAGTGACGAACGGTAATCTCTACCTACCTCGTGGTAAGCAAGGATGACATACCAGGGCCAATCAGGAGACATCTATTGATGGATGATATTGGGAATTTGGGATGGGACTGAATGGAAATCTTCAAACAGTAGAATCTAGACTAGTCACTATAGTCAGTAGTTTTGGTTGAGAGCAAAGGACCCAGAGACAAGTGAGGCTGCATACTGTAGTAACCTTAACCTTGACGTTATCAATAAAGCAAACTTCATGTGAGTTGAAAACCTGAGATGCAACAGATGGTATAGTATAATGTATCACTTCTTCTCACATTAGCCTTCAGGGCTCTCTATGTAATAATAAGGTTTCAATACTAACTTGGAACCCAGAATCCTTGTGGTACCTCTCAAAACAAACGTGAGGCTATCTGTCGAGACAAAACATGATTCGATATATCAACTTGAGTCCATAGAATGAGATTAATATACTCTTAGACCTAACGACCAACCTCCAGCTTCAGCCATCCATGGATACCAATAATACCAAACTCATCTGTGCAAGTGAATGCAGAGTACTCGGGCTCCTTACAATCCCCCTTATTGGGAGAATTAAGGTTTGGGGTTGGAATATAAAAGTATCAAACCAACTTTGCTTATGGCAAACGACAGGATGACACACGATATGGAGAATAGCAAATGAATGGACGTCATATCCATAATCTACAGAGTGGATGAATAATATCTGGGTATCGATGTCCGGAGTACAATAATCCATAAAATCAAGGCATTGATTAATTCCCTACCTAGGTAGTATATGGTAATAATAAGTAACATAGTAGGTAATTAGTATAAATTAGACATATTATAAGCTTCTAAGGTTCCTTCTATTCCTTTCTAAAGTGTACACGGACTAGTTATATTAATAAGCATAAGTAAGCTCTATATAAAGCTAACTTATACTTATTAATATAAAAGATATTATAATAGTATATAAAGTATAAGATTATATAAAAGAAAGTTATTTCTATTTATTTATTTATTTATTTATTTGTTTATCTACTTATTACTTATTAAAAATCTATCTAACTACGTATTTAAATAAACGCTTAATATACTTCTCTCTTTATTAATAAATAAAAGCAAATATAAAATATATATCTATATACCTTGTATTTTAATATCTTAATTAATAAATTGAATTTTAATATTTACTATTTATATTATTATTATTATTATTAATAAAAAGAGCCTTCTTAAAATTAAAAGAATACTTATTTAGATAAATAGATAAATAAATAAATAAATATTATTTTTATTTAAAACCATTAGATCTCTTCTTTAAAACTAAAAGGAATAATAATCTTAGAAGTACCTAGGTAGGTTACTATAACATAATCAACTTAAAAGATTCATTTATTATTTATATTCATTTATTCATTCTTTCTTCTACTCTATCTAAACTGAATAGAATAGAATATAATAGAACTACTTAATTCATTCCTCTTAACATAATCAATCAATCAATCAATCAAGATCAATCACTTCCAAGGTTGTTCTTTTCTTTTTTTCCCTTATTAGTATTTTTTCTCTTCAGGAGATCTGTCCATAATCATCCATAAATTTTTTGATTTCCTTAGATGAGACAATCAATTTGAACGTAGTGGCTATTATCGCTACAATCAATTATTCTACATATTGCCCCACGTTGTCTTCAACATCACATATCCGTAGTTATGGACAGTGCATATTCTCAATCGACCTCTGAGGTCCTGGCTTATTTCTCGGTTTCCGAATCTCAAGGTCTCACAGATGCTCAAATTACTGCGTCAAGAGAGAAACACGGTCGTAATGGTAAGGAATTCATCTCCTGGGTTTCTTTGCTTCCCCCCCCTTCTCCCATCCAGTGAGAGCTCTAGCTAATCATACAACAGCTATCGCAGATGAACCTCCAACGCCCATATGGGAACTCATCCTTGAGCAATTCAAAGATCAGCTGGTCATTATATTACTCGGCTCCGCGGCCATTTCCTTCGTTTTAGCTCTCTTTGAGGATGAGGGAGGATGGACTGCTTTTGTGGACCCCGCAGTTGTATGTCTTGAGTTCCATGGCAAAGACCATCCGAGGTACTAACAAATGAAAATAGATTCTGACCATCTTGATCCTCAATGCCGTCGTAGGTGTATCGCAAGAGAGTAGCGCAGAGAAGGCAATTGCGGCTCTGCAAGAATACTCAGCAAACGAAGCCAAGGTCATTCGAAATGGACATGTTACTCGAGTTCGCGCGGAAGAGCTGGTTCCAGGAGATATTATTACAATTGCCGTTGGAGATAGGATTCCCGCAGACTGCAGGGTTCTCGCAATTCAGAGCAATAGTTTCTCCGTGGACCAAGCCATTCTGACAGGAGAGAGCGAGAGTGTTGGAAAAAGCACCGCTGCGGTTGGAGATTTGAAGGCCGTTAAGCAGGATCAAGTAAATATGCTTTTCTCTGGAACTACCGTAGTCAACGGACATGCAACTGCAATTGTCGTTCTTACCGGATCTTCTACAGCCATTGGTGATATTCACGAAAGTATTACAGCTCAAATCTCGGAGCCAACTCCGCTCAAGCAAAAGCTCAATGACTTCGGTGATACCTTGGCGAAGGTTATCTCAGTTATCTGTATCGTGGTCTGGCTTATCAATATTCCTCATTTCAGTGATCCATCCCATGGAAGTTTTGCCAAGGGAGCGATTTACTATCTCAAGATCGCCGTATCTCTCGGAGTCGCAGCTATTCCCGAAGGTCTCGCTGTTGTCATCACAACTTGTTTAGCACTTGGTACCCGTAAAATGGCTGCCAAGAATGCCGTGGTAAGAAGTCTGCCCTCAGTAGAAACTCTGGGTAGCTGTAGCGTAATTTGCTCCGACAAAACGGGTACCTTGACTACAAACCAAATGAGCGTCAACAAGCTTGTCTACATCAACGATGCAGGTTCTGATCTTGAGGAGTTGGAGGTTGAGGGAACCACCTTTTCTCCCAATGGAAGAATTCTCTCAAAGGGCACTGTGGTAACAGATGTGGCCACAAAGTCGAATACCATCTTCCAAATGGCCGAGGTAGCAGCACTTTGTAACGAATCCGCACTGGCGTTCGATGCTAAGTCTGGAACTTATTCGAATGTTGGAGAGCCTACGGAAGGCGCTTTACGTGTATTGGTAGAGAAGATTGGAACCTTGGATCCAGCCCACAATCAAGCAAAGGCCGGCGTCGCTGCTGGTGACTCTCTTCATCACGCAAGCTCTTGGTATGAAAAGAGAACACCTACTTTAGCCACTTATGAATTCTCCCGCGATCGAAAGAGTATGTCTGTTCTTGTTGGCAACGGCCAGCAACAAAAACTACTTGTTAAAGGAGCCCCGGAAAATATTATTAATCGTTGCACCCATACTTTGGTCGGATCGAGCGGAAAGAGAGTCCCACTTACAGAGAGTCTCGAGAAACTTTTGTTTAAAGAGGTCGTTGAATATGGTAACAGAGGTCTCCGTGTCATCGCACTAGCCAGTGTGGAAGATGTCGGGTCCAACCCCTTGTTGAAGTCGGCAACAACTACATCGGAATATTCTCAGCTTGAGCAGAAGTTGACGCTCCTTGGACTAGTTGGTATGCTTGATCCCCCTCGTCCAGAGGTAGCAGGGTCCATCCGAAAATGCAAGCAAGCTGGAATTCGAGTGATCGTCATTACTGGTGATAATCAAAATACTGCCGAGGCAATTTGCAAGCAAATTGGTGTTTTCGCAGAATATGAAGATCTTAAAGGCAAGAGCTACACTGGACGAGAATTTGATAACCTCAGCGAAAGCGAACAATTGGTTGCTGCTAAGACAGCTTCATTGTTCTCTCGAGTTGAACCAAGTCACAAATCCAAGCTCGTCGATCTTCTACAATCCGCTGGTGAAGTGGTAGCTATGACTGGTGATGGTGTCAACGATGCACCTGCGCTCAAAAAGGCCGACATTGGTGTTGCCATGGGTTCTGGTACTGATGTGTCTAAGCTGGCTTCGGATATGGTTCTTGCCGACAATAACTTTGCTACGATTGAAGTTGCTATTGAAGAAGGTCGATCTATTTACAACAACACCCAACAATTCATCCGTTACCTCATCTCATCCAACATTGGTGAGGTTGTTTCCATCTTCTTGACGGCAGCAGTCGGTATGCCGGAGGCTCTTATTCCAGTTCAATTATTGTGGGTTAATCTCGTTACCGACGGACTTCCAGCTACAGCTCTATCATTCAACCCCCCTGATCATGATATCATGAAGAGACAACCAAGAAAACGTGATGAGGCTTTGATCGGCGGCTGGCTCTTCTTCCGCTACATGGTCATCGGCATCTATGTTGGTTTGGCTACGGTCGCCGGCTATGCATGGTGGTTCATGTACAACTCTGAAGGACCTCAAATTACTTTTTGGCAACTCTCGCACTTCCACCGCTGTTCGGCTCAATTCTCGGAAATTGGCTGTGAAATGTTCTCAAACGACATGGCCAAATCCGCATCTACCGTTTCCCTCTCCATCCTAGTCGTCATCGAAATGTTCAATGCGGTCAACGCACTCTCATCCAGCGAGTCCCTCCTCACTCTTCCCCTCTGGGAAAATATGATGCTCGTTTACGCTATTGCTTTATCCATGGCTCTTCACTTTGCACTCCTCTACACACCTATCTTGCAAACTCTCTTCTCGATTCTTCCACTGAACTGGAATGAGTGGCAGGCAGTTCTTGTAATTAGTGCCCCTGTTATGTAAGTTCCCTGCTTTGACGATATGAAATGCCGTGCTAACACTCTCATCAGTATTATTGACGAAGGTCTCAAATTCTTAGAGAGACAATTCTTCATGCAAAAGTCGGCTATCGAGGATCAAAGACCAAAGAAGGAATAGATGTTGGCAACAGCACTGATTAGGATTCGGTTGGAGCATCCGTCACATGGCGGAGGTGTAAACTAATAGACATATTGGTAAATATTAGAATATCATAAATGTACGATGCTCATCAGAGGCATCGTCCTGCAGGTTAAAAAATCAAGCACACTTGTAAATTCGTGCCTTTTAAAATATTAATATACATGACGTTCTAACAGCTTTCAATCTTGGAAATTGCAGTAGTGAAGTCTCGTCATGGAAAGGCCATACGTAAATGTGTCATTCATGCTCGTTTTGTATCTATCAAGCCCTTGATGCCTGCTTGCCAGATCTAATACTACAAATCTTGCTTGCTCTCCGCAAGCATCTTCACCATTTTCTCCGAATACCTCTGAGCATTGTCGTCATACCGTCATACGTATCGTCTTCCAACCAGGATTACGGCTCACTGTCAAAATCCACCATTTAATCTTGTCTGCCCTTCAATAACCTCTTGGTCACCTTGTCCTTCTCGATAATGTAAACGTGCGCGCCCCAACCTGACAACGCATCTCTATCAACGGCGTTCAAGAGTGCTTGTGATATTGTCTCGAAGAGATCTTCTGGTTCCTAAATCGATGAATGTTATTAGTATGGATTTCATGATGCGCAGCTTCATGACCTCCCTCCCCCCCCCGCACAACACTTCCACCGGAGCCGACAGAGCAGAGAGTGGAACGAAAAGACTCACCAGATCCGGTTCCCACAGCCCCTCGCAAGTACCAAACAGCTGATCACTCGCGGTCCCGCTCACGATAAAATCCTTCGCAAAATCGATGCAGCCAATACTATCGAAACCACAAATAAACGGCTTTCCCGTCTTCTGGTCCAACCCCGCAATCACTGGGCTCACGAAAAAGGGACCGAAGCGTCGCTCGTACAGGGAGCTCGAGACCAGGTTGGCCATGGTTGTGGGGGAGATGTTGCGCTCCTCGCGGAGGCGATACATGTTGACTTTGTAGCGGAAGAGGTCCGAGACGGTGGAGACGTCGGTGGCGAGGCCGGTGAGACCGAGGTAGACGGAGGGGCCGTAGGAGAAGATCTTGGGGAAGTTGTTGGAAACGGTGAGGGCTTGGAGTCCGAGTCGTAAGTCGCAGGCTATGGCGACGCAGTCTTTGCCGACCATGGCGACGCATGCACCTCCATCTGAGGGGGGAGATGGTTAGTATTTATTTGGTTTTGGAAATTGGCAATCGGAGAGTGGAAGAGGGAGGAGGGAGGAGGGGGATATACTGATGGAGAATGGGGAGCTCTAAAGTTGATGCGTTAGCTAGCTGTTCATAGGTAAGGAATATATAATTGATATAGATAGATAGATAGATAGCTAGCTAGATATATGTATAGTAAAGAAAGCAAGCTTACCATTGTGAATAAAGCGTATGAACTCTGGGTACCAAGAGCTGGGTATCAAGGAATGGTCGATATATTTTGGATTAACAAAGAGCTTCGTAGATGGGCGATTCGAGAATTAAAGTTGAGATAGTCTGGGGGAGGAAGGGGAGGGTTGTGATATTGAGGTTGTGAGAGGATGGACAAGGTAACCTTTAGCAAGGTAGACACGGCTGGCGCGTCGATGCGAGCGAGCTCTACTAGTACATAGGTTAACGTTTAGAGCTTGGACCATTGGAACATTAGACCATTAGACCATTAGACCATTGGACCAATAAGGCAGTGGGCACACCAGCAGGTCCAGCACAGATTATGAGGTCGGGTTGCTTATTTTATTACTAGAACTACCAGTAGGTAGCGGGAGGTCCCAAGGTTCCTCTTGGTGGGCTGTTTTAGAATGATTCCAGGTTCTACTCCGTATGTCAGGTTGGTGGAGTAGATAGAGCTACTAGGTGAGTTAGTGAGTGAGTGAGCCTTATGGGATGAGAGCTTGATACATAAATGCCTACTTGGTTACTTGACTGCTTTACTCTTTATTGCTTTGCTATTTTACTACTTGACTACCTAGGTACTTTACTACTTTACTACTTTACTACTTCATTACTTCATTACTTTATTACTTCAACTACTTCACTACTTCACTACTTCTCTATTTTACTCCTGCCTGCTTGCTTGCTCTACTTATCATATTACCTAGGTAACTACTTGTACCTACCTACCTAGTAACCAACCTTAACACCCCCGCCACAACCTTCCCAGCACCCTTACAAATATCACACATTCACAACGCAGCGCATTCTTGTTCTTACCTACCAACACACTTGACTTAAGCATCGAATCCTTCATAGACCTCAGCTTTATTCTGCACTGTATAATATCTCCGGGGACAATCACAAGCTATGGCTTCCAACGTGGTAGTCATCGATAAATTATTCAATAGAGCGACCATAAAGGTTACTCCTGGAACTTACATGAGTGAAGTTGTTTCGGAAGCATGCAAGAAGCTTGGAAAGAAGAATACCAACTATGATCTCAAGAGGTGAATCAGCTTACAAACTATACAAGTATCCCCTCCTAACATATCGCTAACATCTACCATAGGAGTAATGATAAAGCTGTAGATCTTTCCCAAACATATCGTCAAACGGGTCTCACTACCGGTGCAAAACTTACATTAGTAGAAGCCTCCAGGTCCCCTGCTCCAGTTTCTATTGCGCTACAACTACCACAAGATCTCGCATCTGCGGTCCCCGGTGGTAGATTAAAGGATACCTTTCCCAGTAATACGACATTATGGCTTATTCTCCGCAAATTCGAGTCCAGCAACGAAGCTACAAATCTAAACTTTACTGGCAGAGGAGTGGCGCAGTTACAAAATGGCGCATCTGGAGCTGGTCGCATGGTTTATGAAATGCCAGTGTTAAACGTGATGGGGAGAGAGATGGCTACGTTTGGGGATTTGCAGAAGACGCTTGCAAATTTGGGTTTAAATAAGGGGACTGGATTGCTGAGACTTACGTTTAGACAGACGGATCAACCGATTGAGGAAGCTATGAAAGATATTGGAGAGTATTTTAGGGGAGAAGATCAAGAGCCTGAAACTACAACGCAAGCATCACAGCAGGGCGAATCAGTATCGGATGCGATTTCAAAGCTCTCTTCTCCAGAACAGCAGGATGAGGATGTAAATATGGATTCAGATCCCTCGGATACTACTCCATATTCAACACCCACACCAGCTGGCGCATCCACAAACATCACACCTTCCACCCTCCCATCTTCTACCTCTCCCAATCCTCCGACTGACTCACAAATTCTCGGCCCCGATGGCCTTCCCCTAACCATCTTCTCTGCCCCTAGTAACGACACTCCCCTCGCAGCCCTCGTACCACACAATGAAGACGACTATATCCCTACCATTCGCCACGCCAAACTCGTTCAGACTCGTCTCCAAAACAGTTCCCAAAACACCAAACTCCTCTCCTATGACGAAGAAATTGCCCTCGAAGCCGAGAAAGTTGCCCGCCTATCCAAAATCAAAGAAATACCTTTAAGAATTCGCTTCCCAGACCAAATGGCCATCAGCAAATCCATTACCAGCGAAAATCACGGAAAATGGTTATACGACTACGTGCGCGGACTCATCATCCATGAGAACGAACCTTTTAAATTAATATATCAGGGTAATACGAAAAAGGAAACGATACCCAATGAAGATAGCAAATTCCTTATTAAAGATTTGAAGATCCTGGGCCCAACGGTTGTTAATCTAGCATGGGATGATGGAGCAGCTAGCGAAAGGTTAAAGGGGCAACCGGTTTTGAAGGATATATATAGGGAGAAAGCTACGAAACAACCGGTACCGGTTGTGGAGAGTGAAGTTGAGAAGGAAGGGGAGGAGGAAAAGAAGCCCGAGGTAAAGACGGATGATGGTGGAGAGAAAAAGAAGCGGGGCTTGCAGAATCTCATTATGAAGAATTTAAAAAAGAGATAGAGGGAGCGGCGGGATGGAGGTAGAGTTTGGGGATGGATAATGGCATTTCATGTCTATGATGGCCGAGATGCCGCATGGTTGATGACTAGAGACTAGAAACTGTACTGTGGTGATGAATGATGACCGTACTGATGAAATGGGTGGTTGGGCTTCTTCAATTCTGAGATGATATAAACTACCAGGCTGAAACGGAAGGAAATCATAGCGTGAGGCGCTTGTTGCTTAATTGTTAGCTCAGCATTCAGATGCACCACCAAATCACAGGAATTATTTCCAAGGCCATGTAAGTAATTGTGGAAGGTATTTTATTTTAACCCTGGACGTCTTCGTGAATTGCTACTATTTTCTAGCACCCGAGTATCCTTATTCCCAGAATCATAGTAACCCGTAAAAATTTCATTGTTGCAGCTCCAGTGTCCACATGCTTGACTTGTTTAGGGGTGGAAATCCATCGCAAATCCATCAATCGATCCAGTGTATTGGAGGGATGAGATATGATTTTTTCGTGGTAGTGGGTATGATTTAGAGAATTTAGTGACCAGCTCTTCTGGACTCAGCGATGACACCTTGGAGCTCGTCAACCTTGGCCTTGGCACGTCCGAAAGTACCGAGCTGTTGGTAATATGTTAGTCTCGAGTTCATTGCACGACTGCGACGATATGATGGATGTTAAAAACATACCCTCTTCTTTGCGAGCTTACGGGCACGCTTGTCCTTGCTGTTACGGAGCAATTCGATGACTCTGCGCTCGTATGGTGCGAGACTGTTGAGAAGATGATTAGCCCTGATTCCTTGACCATTGTGTGAGGAAGTGGAAAACATACCCGGAAACCTCCTTGACAATATCTCTGACAAACGCAGTGCGCTTGCTCAAGTGACCCTTGGTTCTGCTAACCTTGGGCTTGGAGACACGAGCCTCGGTTTTCTATAACATTTCAAAATTCATCAGCCGGTCCATCTTCTAATTGTGAAATTATTACTTTTCACAGGATTGCGAAAGAGAAGATCCTCCAAGAGGTGAGACGGGCAGGTTTGTTTGTGAGGTTTTCATGAACATACGTGTCCTTTGTTGAGACCGACGGCGAGGCCGGTGCGGGCTTGCTTTTCGGCGGCCATTTTTTCTGTTGGGTGATGGCGTTGAGGTTGTCGTGGTTGTCGATGGTGTTGATGAGCGCGAGAGAAAAAAAGTTCGAGGTGGTGGGTGCGAAAATTCAGATGTGAAGTGCGTCACGTGCTACACTAGTGAAGGCTAAGCGAAGGTGAAATCTTGGCATCGATATGGAGCTTCTCTTGCAAGTTCGAAGCGACAACTTTTATTAAGTGTCTTCATAAGATTTTATGATTATAATGAGAGAATGTCCACACTTGTGTTAGGACTTGGGCAATTAATTTCATCTCTCCGGCTAACTTTGGAAAGCTTCCGTATGAACAAATTCGTACAATTTTCAGCCTTGAGCATCATCACATTGAAATCATTGTCTCAACCTCATGGCTGTCGAAACCCCGGCAAACCACATGGTAATACAGTACTGGAAAGAAAGAGGATCCATGCTATATGCATCCACCTTTGTCATTTAGATATTTATTTATACATCGATTCTTATAGTGGTGGTTTTGGTGGAACCTGAACAGAGACCCTTTGAATGGTAGTTACCATTCCATGATTCACAATGTGGCATGCCGGCATTACAATTCATTTTCTGCAATGCCATTACGGACTGACGAAATACCTTCCTTGGTCTTGAAAGTATGGGTGGGTGCCTTCAAGTATGCAAGACACAAGTGTGTCTACGACGATATCTAGGTCTTGTCCATATCTACTAATCTAAATATCGATGGTCGGTCGTTCATGTCATTCTTGGTCGATATATTTGAAAGAGCCATTGTCTTTGCGGATGTGAGATCATGTTCATTCCGGATACGGAATTCTAAGAGATGATAATCTCATATTGAGAAGTCCATGGTCTAGAAACATTCAATTCCTCTGTTTTCTTATGTCCCTTTCGTCTTCTATGACAGGATTTGACTTCATAGTCGATTTATGCTTGCGGTGCAAATTTTGCTCTTGCCCCATTAGCTTCGACAATTTGGACTGTCATTTCCACAAGGTCTTACTGTACACATCTGATCATATTCCTGTATCCACAAACTTGGTACCCGAAGTTTGTTTGCCTTTTAGAGAATCCAAGGACACGCCATTAGTTCGTCAAAACGGTCACAATGCGTTCAATACCGGCATTTTTCATATTGATACTTCTCTCCTTTACTAACGATCGCCTCTATTCAAGCATCTGGATACTACCTGCTCAAACTTAAACCACCAGAGTCTACAAGATTTACCGCCACGGAATTGACAAGCTTTTAACTCCACCTGATCTTCACCTGCCCCCAAGTTATTTTTTAAGGATATGGCCCTGATAATCAACATCACCATGACGTTCTGGATGACAGGCAATGTTTCAGCTGGCCAAAAGCATCGTGGGAGATACCCCAACGAGTCTTGAAAAGTCATACACCAGTTGTGCTAACCGGTAGCTTAGCTTATCAACCATCAAGCGGCCTCCTATAACCCTACCACGCGATCCAATGTCTCTTCAACCGCATGAATTCGTAGAGCCTTTAATAATGATGCCATAGAACATTTGATGTAGATGATGGCTATAATTCAGGTTCAGGGCGTCCTTGGTAGTCTTTATTGATATCATACGGGACTTATACAAGAGGGATAGTTATTACATGGGGCTCAGACAAAAAGGGATACGTTTTATGCTATGCTAATTGATTCTCTTCGTTGTATAGAAATAAATTCTCGACCGTAGTGAACAGATTCATAGTCTAATAATTAGTCAGTTCAAATTTGGCGATTGTCGAAAATACCTATAGCTAATCCCCTGACTTGAGGGGTAGCGAGGATGCGCAGATGATCCTCAGACCAAAAGCATCAAGTTAACAAGTTGACCGGGCTCGAAATTTTGTTAACATGCGGAGTCTTTGATGTGTGACAGAAATGAGCGGTTGATTTGGGAAATAAACACGAACGATAATGTAACTCTACCTTGGTGTATATAATATGTATGTCGCCTTTTAAATCTTATATGGCGTGACCTTGAATTCCATAAATGGGCATGGTGAGAAGACCGCCTTGCTTGCTCATATCATAAGTTTGTTCGAGATCACTTATCTTTCTAATTAATCTTACTTACTGTAGGTTACGGAGTACTACATACTCACTACTACTCTTCATCCCATGACGGATTCCACATCTTGATCATAAGATAGGTGCTATTCATATACTATACTTGTACAATGATTCTAGCAACAATACTCGAGTAATCAAGATGGAATTCCGCCCGATGATAAATATACACCAATGCAACATCCGCACTTTACTACAGTACTTACTTACTGTACGCTCACATTCCGCACTCGGAGGTAGGTTACCCCTCAAAACGATGCACCAATAGAGATTAAGCGAGTTTAGCTGACCAAGCCAAGGGTATGAAGCTTCATGTGAATCATGCCATGTTGTGAAGCCTTCAACATCACACCAGCCTCGGAAGAAAGTGGCGTTCAGCCTTATTGTACTTGTACTACTAGGTAGGTAGTATGAAAAAGCAATATAAAAAAAGAAAGTCGATGATGCATAGAAGAAGAGGAGGAAGAGGGAAATAAAAATTATTATTGTTTATTTATTTGTTTATTGATTGATTGTTTATTTATTTGTTTGTTTGTATACTCCTACTTGTACTCCATACAGTATTGTTGAACGAACAACCAACCACCACCAATAAGCAACAACCTTTAATGTCTCTTTTCCATGATGTTTCTCTCTCAAATAATGGTGACCTGGAAACTTCAAATATACTCTGTACTCCGTAGATAATTTGTCAAAGCGAACAATCTAGAAGACTCTTGGGAATACATGAACGATCATTGGTCAATTCAATTAATGATTGATAAGATGGTAAGTCTAAGTGGGTCCAAGTGGGCCACCTTGGATCAACTTGGGTCAAGTTACTTCGTTATCGTTTTCTCGGCATGATACGGCGACAAATCGCGGCAACGAGCGATGTTGAATGTTGAAACTGCAGTCAGTTACTGCAGCTGTAGTCTAGTACAGTACTGTACGCAGTGTACGGAGGAGTAATCAAAGCAGTCAAGGTGGAAAACACGTGGAAATGGTATTCGAGTGCGGTTTTGATTGGTTGGCTGTCTAACCTGATGTGGACTTTTAGACATCTTACTAACTCAATAGGGAAGTTCGATGCAGAAACCGGTGGGATTTGAGGAGAAGAGGTCTGTGAGACTATGAGGGAGCGAAGTGGAGGAGGGGATTATTTATTTATCAGTTGGCTTAGAATCTTGGATGGATTAATAAGCAGTAGGCAGATACCTCTACTAGTACAGTATGAGCAGTAGTAGCAGTAGTACAGAGTAGGTAGTAGTATTAAAGGTTAACTTTGACTAGAATAAATAATAATAATAAAATAATTTAATAATAATAATTATTACTCGAGTATTATCATGATTTATTATGATTATTATGTTGAGGTGTTCATTTGGTAAGAGAAGAAATAAAGCGTAATTAATAAATCTAACCGCTTCTTCTTTTTCTTAAACCACAACTGAAGAATCCATTGATATCTCTCTCTCTATCTATTTGTCCATCTATTTACTTAGCATCTACCTACCTACCTAGTAATTATCTATCATCGACGGTGATAGTGATATATATCTTGTGTGAAGGAGACTTTGTATTTGGTTCTGTCTTTACATCTTCTCTTCTGTAAGTTTTCCTTCCTTCCTTCCTTCCTTCTCGTCTCTTCTCTTCTCTTCTCTTTACTCTCGTTTGCTCGTCTTGCTTCATACAACCAACAAGGTAGATAAATAAGAGCGGGAGATCAAGAGAAACTCAAAGCTTTACTTGCTGACTTCCTGTTCGACTGCAGTTTGTGAATCATTCAATCAATCAATCAATCCGCCATACACATAATAATACAAACCCATATACACACAATGGCATCCACAACTCGAACCTTCGCCCGTGCAGGTGCTGCATTCAAGTCAACAGCTTTCAGACCCGCCACTCGCACCACGGCTTTCACTGCCTCTCGTCAAGCATTCCGTCAACAATCTCGTCGCGGCTATGCTTCCGAGGGACCCGCCAAATCTTCCTTCCCCCTCTCTTACGGTGTTGCCGCTTTGGCTCTCGCCGGAGGTGCCGGATACTACTTTGTCTCTCAAGGCAATGGATCACTCTTGAGTGGTTCTTCCAACGAGACCTCGGGTCTCTTCACTCCTAAGTTTGAGGATTACCAAAAGGTTTACAACGAGATTGCCGAAAGATTGGAGGAGAAGGATGATTATGATGATGGTTCTTATGGACCCGTCTTGGTCAGATTGGCGTGGCACTGCAGTGGAACCTACGACAAGGAGACTGGCACCGGTGGTAGCAATGGTGCAACTATGAGATTTGCCCCAGAGGGTGACCATGGTGCCAATGCTGGTTTGGTTGCAGCGAGAGATTTCTTGGCTCCTATCAAGGGTAAGTTGCTCACTCTCCCCTTTCGACACACATGAAACACATCTGGGACTTCGTATTGACACTTTGACAGCTAAGCACCCATGGATCTCTTACTCTGATCTCTGGATCTTGGCTGGTATCTGCTCTATCCAAGAGATGCAAGGCCCAATCATTCCTTTCCGACCAGGTCGTCAAGACAAGGAAGCTTCTGCTTGCACACCTGATGGACGTCTCCCAGATGCCTCCCAAGGTAACAAGCACTTGAGGGCTATCTTTGGCCGCATGGGATTCAATGACCAAGAAATCGTAGCCTTGAGTGGTGGACATGCTCTTGGTCGTTGCCACACTGATCGCAGTGGTTTCGATGGTCCTTGGACTTTCTCCCCAACTGTTGTCACCAACGACTACTATAAGCTTTTGTTGGATGAGAAGTGGAACTGGAAGAAGTGGAACGGTCCTAAGCAGGTATGCATATCTCATAACCACCCCATTCAACCTTCTCTTCCCAAGAATGAAGAATAGACTAACAAACGATTCGACGAAATAGTACGAAGACAAGACTACCAAGACTCTCATGATGCTTCCTACCGACATGGCCCTCGTCACCGACAAATCCTTCCGCACATGGGTTGAGAAATATGCCAAAGATGAGGCTCTTTTCATGAAGGACTTCGGAGCCGTCGTCAACAAGCTCTTTGAACTCGGTGTTCCTTTCTCCGAAACTACCGAGCAAGCTCCTATGAGATTCAAGCCTACTAATGCCTAGATACCCCATGTCATCACCGAATCGATGTAGAGTTGGTTGCGGAGCGATGAAGGAAAGGATAAATAAGTGACAAGATTTGCTTGATTTTTAAGGCGCAGGAGTTTTGTGGATTTAAATATCTAGATGAATAGTCATGATAGACGCTAAATTACTCAAAAGTAATAGGGAAAACCCCATTTCTTTGGTATACTGCGGATAGGACGATATCATGGTGCCATCTAGCTTTGACTGGATGCCTGCTACTTACGATACGGTGTATTATAGTCAAGATGATTTGATACATAGCGAAACAAAGAATATTACCTCGAACAATCATTGTGTAGTGCGTGATGATGTAATTCTGTGTGTGTGTATTGACACATTACGGAAATATTCAATGACAAAGCAGAGTTTGAGATGAAGGAAGAAGACGAAGACAAAAGACCGGAGGTTCAAATAATATTTTATCATCATTTCATTGCAATATATATCAGCGTGATGCTCATAATGTTGACATTGATAAAGCTGGGGACGCAAGGGAGGGAATGTTGGATGTTGGATGTTGGAATGTTGGGATGTTGAATCTTAAATGTTCGAACCTGAGCATAGAGGACGAGATGGGGATGACGTTTAATAAATGACATGGTTCCCCGCTTCTCTTTTCAGCCATGGATGGGGAAGGGGGGAGTCCGGTTTGATTTTGTTTGATTCGCTTCGCTTCGCTTTGCCTCGCTTGAGGCTTTTGGGGGTTGATTGACGGACGGATGGACGGATGGACGGATGGATGGTACTTGTTGGAGGATTGGAGAGATGAGATGGGATTGGGAGTTGGGAACTAGGAACTAGGAATTAAGAACTAGGAACTAGGAATTAGGAACTGGGTAGGACGATGAGGGAAATTTTTGAGGTATGGGATTTATGATATCTTTGTTGTGGTGGCCGCTATGTGTGTGATTGTTTGTTTTGTCTGCATGAGGACGACGAGGAGAAGGATGTGGGGCAAGGTAAGGTGCTCGGTGTTGTTGGACCTAGGTAGCTATGTACCTATGTACCTAGGCGGCGTGCGGTAGCACAAGTTGCGATATTGGTTGTGAGTTGGGGGTGGGATGGTGCGATGGTGTTGGATTATTTTCTAGGTGTATGCATCTATCTAGCCATAGCGTCGGGATTGTTGGTCGTGACGAATTGTTGGGTGGGTGGATCGAATGGGTATTTTCGTGGATGGTAGGGCTGATGATGGTGGTGGTGGTGGTGGTTTCTAGCATCTAGTGGTCTGGTGGTGTGTTGGAGGTGCGTTGGAGGGAATTCAGGTATTATATCGGTTGGTTTCTGGTGTGCATGGAGTGTGGCGGGGTATGGAGTGTTCGCTTGGATAGATTGTGGTGGGCGGGTGGTTGGATGGATGGATGGTTCTTTGGGAGAGGGAATCGGTTGATTTTGTTGCTGCGGGCGTCGCAGCAAGTCAGAAAATGAGCTGATTTAGCTTGGTTATTACGCTTCGGTTTATTCTTTGGATTCGGGGAAAAACTTGGAGAGCTTCTTGGGCGTGGAGAGCGGCTTCTGTGAATGGCTTTGTGGGAGGAGGGAACTTCTGAGAGACTGGTTGTGAGAAGCACTAGGCTACTACTCATAGCAGCAAGGGTAGAATGGATATTCCCTTATTATCAGAAGTGGATTGGAGAGGCACAAAATGTATCTAAAGGACCATCATAATTGAGTGCGAACAGGAGACATCGAAGTACTGGGCTGGTAATACCGGTGGAAACTTGAGTGGATTACCTAACCTTAGAAGGAGCAATAGGGGGGTATAGCCCCAGGCGAAAAGAGAAGAGGTCCAGGAGATTGGATGGGGAGAGGGTTATACGTCGATGCGCTGGGGATTAGTAGGTCAACCGTGAGCTCTACAATACACGATACCGGGTCGATACCATTCAGGGAAGAAGTCTAGTTGATGCGTTTTTATGAGAATATTGATGGGATATGGAGGGTATGTATTGGAGAAGAACTTCAGGAGAATGGTGTTGAGAAGAGCAGTATACGTTACTGGACCGATATGGCATAGTGGGAAGCATCAATATATTTGTTGTGAGAAGGGGGGTAGTGGGTAATTAATGGTACATGAGTAGATGATGATTACTGTGGGTTATGTAGAAGAACAATTATAGGTGTTTCTGTATTATACCTAGGCGGAGTAGAAGCCCAGTAAACTGACCATGGAAACAGTGACGTGTATATATAGCTGATGCTACTCGGATAATAGAGCTATAGATTTAGCCGAGGAATGTATAATCAAGTTATGATATACACTATTTGTATATGATATTGCATGAAAATAACCAGATTGAAGTAGCTGATCACATCCATAGGTTAAAGAGAAAGTATTCTGAAAAAATCATGGTATTGGAAACATCAAAGTAATCTAATCTACACCCCAAATCCTGCATGACACAAACTCCATTCCATCCTACCACCCAAGCCAACTCCAACCCAAACCCAGCTCTAGACACAACCACCAAAGCTCCAAGCTCAACGGTACATTGGATAATGTACACCAACGTCCCCAGCAAAGGAGGCGGTGACAACGTACGAAGCCGAAGCACCCCAACCTTGCTTGTAAAGGAGCAAGGGCTCCGAAGGATCAATATCCACCTCATATTGATCGGGAAAAAGACAAGCCAACTCATCGCTCACACTCTCTCCACCAGGTTTGTGCTCGAAATCATCTGGGTAGATGAGGCAGGCCGCACGACAAGGAAAGTTGTAGGTGTAGAGATCATCGAAGATCCTAAAGACCATCTTGAGGTCTTTTTCTGGCTTGACGGCCAGGAGTGCATGGGCGTGAGCATCTTCTTTGGTGCGGGCGGTGGAGAAGAAGCTCTCCACGTGCTTGCGGAAAGCGGGGAGATTGTTGGTTCCCAGGCCAAAGTCAGGAAATTGGGAGAGGAGAGTGACGAGCTCGAGGAGGCGAGGAATGTGGGTCATCAAGTTTTGATCCATTGTAGACTTGATGTCGGCGATGAGCTCGCGAAGCTGCGGAAGGATGATCTCCGAGTAAGTGGTTGCTGGCTTGGGCTCAGCAAGGATACGGGGATCGAGAAGGTTTTCAGGAAGGAGATTGCCCAGGGTTTGAGCGGGGTAGTAGAAGTCGTAGACAGTGACCAACTTGGTGGCCATGGGGGTATAGGAGCGACGGGGTGCGCGGTGATGGCTAGCGGGCTTGATGACCCCTCTAGCGATTCTCTGCTTTGGTAGCTTGAGCTTGACGATCATGGTGTTCATCTTCTTTTTGCGAGGAAGGACCGACGGGCGGAGAGGGGCTAATGGTGTAGCGGCAGTGACTACGACGGCCGGAACGGCGAAACGACGAGGAGGAGAAGCTCTGGAGAAGTGAAAGTTAGTAAGGCGAGTCAATTGAAGGCCGCAGAGAATACATACTCGTACAAAGTCGGGTCATATTCATTGGTCTCTTCTACCTTAGGAACAACGTCGTCAGAGAGCCTAAGCGACTCGCTAGGAGAGGAATGGCTAGAGTAAGGAGAGACATAAGGGGCGGCACATTTGCGAACGAAAGAAGGATTGAAAGCCATTACGAAATGAGCTCTGGCTGTCCTTGGGAAGAGTAAAGAATTGGTAGCAAAAGAATTGAATACACTTGGTAAAGAGTTTGCTGAAATCCTACGAAAGTAGTAAAGCTGTGGTATTCTTTCTTCGTTGCGTGAAGAAGAAAAGATCAGGAAAAGGATCAAAGGAGAGACTTAAATACTGTCCAGAAGATAGAGACAGATTCTCGCGATGAAGTGCCATTGCTATTGTCAAATGAGAGCGCAATACTATTGAGGCCTCAAAGGGCTATTCTACTGGCTACCCCCGACAAAATTTATCAAATTTCCTATTGTCTACCTGCACTTCTATCAAAACAATCAATAGTGAATCCAAGTGACAATAGGAAATGAGGAAAATTGTAAGCGAGCCGGCAGGAAAATTTCGATGGCGATATCCGTATTCACTTTTGCGCATCAGAAAACCAGAATAGAGACTCTTGATAAACGACAACAATAGAAACACAATGCTTCTAAGATGAAGCTTGAGTGGTATATAATCCGCATCAAACTTGTGTTCCGATGCGTTTAGATTTAGGTTAGCTTCGGTATCTGATGATTAGACGATATGGGTAGCTGTATATGCTTGGTGAGCTACACCGAGTCGAAAGGTAAGAGATGTGACTAACATTGTGGAATTCTGAGATCTGACACAAGAACTGTACTGACTTTGATATAGCATGTATGAGATTTGTCATTGAGGAATTTAGGTCTTTTCACCTCACTTGCATGCAACACATTGTGCGTGGAATTACTATCTGGATTCATTGGTGGGTATAGTTCATCCAGGGTTCAATGTAGCTCAGCGAGACCACACAATAACGCACTGCTTAGATGGTTTGGCTAAATAGTCTCCATGAGAATAACGCTTTCGTAATTTTCAGTAGTCTGACTACTGAAAAAGATAGAAATTTTCTTAACAGTGCCCAACACACGAATGCTTCAACTATGAAAGAGAGAAAGGCAATGTATAAAGCTTAGTTGTACTATGCGAGAGCTGCAGGAGCCTGGTGTTTTGAAGCGTACGAGAGCATACCCGCTTGGTATGACAACGTCAACGACCACCCAATGACGAAAAGTGAAGGCTTTCGATGCAGTGCGCTGAAAATGAATTGCTTGCTGTATATAAAGACAAGCGGAAGACCCATACCAATGTGTAATGAATTAAGAGGCTTAGGATCGTGATCCTGAGGTCATCTGGTGAACTAGGCAGAACACCAAGGAAAGCGGCAAAAAAGGGTAACAGGAGAGGAGGAACTACCTGCTACTATTCTTGAAGCTTGGGACCATTACTAGTTGATATATTAGTCTAGCTTGCCTAGCAGAGCAGAGTTCTAGGATATCCTTCGTCCAATTTAATGCTTCATCTATATCTGGCATATAACCACGCAGAGATTTTGCTTCTTCATGACATACTTGAGGCAGAGTTGTAAGACACGGTGTCATTTTCTTTCACACAAAGTTCAAGAGAATGAAAGGCAATATCTCTACCGTTGTGGGTAAGCTCATGATCAAGGAACACAGGCGTTGCTCCATGACTTGCAGAAGACGAAGTTTTCTTTTCCTCGCAAGTCAACTTGCTCTTACAGACTCGAACTTTCAGTTTGTAGGATATATTTGATACAGGAAAGTACGCTAGTTGGCTTTGTTAGGAAGAAGCTGGTGAAGAAAGAGTCTTGGTTTTCATACAGTGGAATGTTGGGAATGGTCGGTGGTTGAATATGCTTTGTCAGCTTCAGCTAGACTGTAAAATATCGCAACCTCCACAATACCACGACAAAAAAAAGCAACTGTGGAGTGTCGAATGACCGAGGAGAAATCCCTTATTCACCCAAAAATTATAAAGAGAATTGTCTGTCAAACATGTACCTCTTAGGGCCTACAAGCACTAGTCCCGTGGTGAATCTAGTTTTGACCAGCTTGAGCTAGCATTCTCCCGAAGTGCACGTGGCCAGTCCAGCCACTAGGTCATTTGTTATTCGATTTTTTTCATGATGGCTTGTTGGTAATGCTGCTCAAGGTCTTTTCATTACTCCTTCTAGGAGTTTGGCTAACTTGAATCTTGTTAGTCTTGAAATGCAAGAAAAGACCATTCCAAACCCAGCTCAAGCCCGTACATCCAGGAGGACGCAACATTCTCTTCTAAACCTCAATCATATTCTGTTAGAAGCTATTTCAAAACTCTGGTTGATGTATGATCTCATTGTATCAACACTCTTCTTTCGCGTCCAGCTTCAAAGTACTATTCATAAATCATGAATTCATAATCTCGTCCCTAGGTACCTACGATCATATATGAGGTATCAGCTTTCCACCCTATCCCCTCATATACTGGCACTGAAAAGCCCGAATCATCATTGTTCGATGAGAAAGATAATGTAACGGAAGATGACTATCGTCTTTGTGTCTACCTAATCTCGAATCCCTTCTCAATGGCACATCTCTTACATGCCAGCACAACGATACCCTTTAGGCAAAGGCATGATCTATAAAGTCAAAGTCTTCGAAGCCGACATGAAACTCTGTAGCTCGATTTGTGGAAGTGTGCATCCAACAGCAACAGATCTTCGAGTGCCAGTATATAGCGCTCCTGGCTGGCTTAAAGTATCGAAGGATCAGACGATTCGTGCAGATATTGGGGAAATTCTCTTTGAAGGCCTGATAAATGCCCTTTTGGATACTTTGGTTTTGTTTTATATATAAAATCATAGCATACGTGCCCGTCTATTTTTCTTCCCGACCTGTTAACTGTAATTCCATTGCACACAATCAGCAAAAAGATACAGCATCGCATCAGTATAGCTCCCGATCTAGGAATCCGCCTTCTTATTTGAGACTAAGTCATAGGTATTATCCGTGACATCGAAGCTTGTATCTAGAACCATGATTCTGATGATTTTCAGGCTATCCATGAGAAGAGGATGAGTATTCCGAACCTCGCTTCACACAAAATCAACGCAATGCTAATGAAACGTATAACAAACAAGAAGACGACCACGTCGAAAAGCCTGAAACCCCGAATTTGAGATATTCAGGTATCATCGCTTAGATGGGGGTAGCTAGTGCTGTTAGAAAGTAGCATCTAAGTCTCTTATTAGATCTATCCTGTAGATAGTAAATACCGAATATTTTGCTGTACCTTCGGTTGTCTTTATTTATGGACTCCTAAATATTGTTCGCGTAATTATAAGAAAAGCTGAGCTCCATTCCATCTCCCCTTTTTTCCTTATCATACTATACATTTCATCCGTACGGAGTCTAGAGTCTAGAGTCTAGAGTCTAGAGTCCAAAGCTCAGCTCCCAATACCGACCGACTCAGATGTATGAAACACCTGATGAGATTGCTAATTTACTTGAACTCTATTCACTATCTATCTAAGCCGCGGTACGAGGTGTATTAATAAAATTTGCAGCATCTACTTTGAGATGGGGTCATGTTTAACTTGATTTGCTTATATTGCTAATTTCCCGCTTCGAGTAAATCATTTTAATCTGAAGGTGCCTGCAGCTTCGTAAGATCAGTGTGTTTTATCCCGAAAGTTTTGCCAGTCAGCAGTCGCCATCACGTCTTATCTCGGACCATCTCCATACCACCTGGGCACACTGCTTAACTTCGTTCAACTCCCCTAGCTAACATATGCCTGTCCAGCCAAACTCAAAGCCGTACCTGCCGTGTTCAACAAAAAGCCAGGAAATGCACCAAAATAGGCATATCTCTCAACCCAGCTTTGAGCATCCAACCAAGGCAGAACTGCCCGTAGAAATTGTGCTTGCTGTTCATCAGTGCCATAACATTGGAATTCCGTAACCCAAATAGGTAGATTAAGTGTATCGTGGGCATTTGTAACATTTGAGATGAACCAGTCCGAACCGGATGCACCTGAGGCAGGGAAAACAGTCTTGATAGTAGTGGATTGCGGCGTAGTCGAAATGACAGCCAGTGCAGTTACCGAGAAAGTATTGTGTCCAGACACGGGAGTTGTAGGAACCACCTGAGGACCACTGAGAGAAGTTTGTAAGTAGGTAGTCACCTTGTGGGTAA
Organism: Monilinia fructicola; assembly: GCA_008692225.1. Lineage (NCBI taxonomy): Eukaryota > Fungi > Ascomycota > Leotiomycetes > Helotiales > Sclerotiniaceae > Monilinia > Monilinia fructicola. The sequence goes on along the minus strand of VICG01000001.1, from coordinate 4,084,990 downwards.
TGAAGATGGGATGGCGAGATAACTTGAATGCGATACTAAAGATTACCTAGGTACACAAAAATGAAGTTAACTTACACTATTCCAATTATTCCATAGAACGTTTGGAGTACCAATGCGAACTTGGCCGGCAAACTGTTCAATGTACGATTTATATCCAGTAGCTGCTGCGGCAGGGAGCATGTTTGAAGACTGCTCATAGGTGAGATCCGGTTCATTGAAGCCAAGGATACTTTTTGCAATATTGACAGCTGCGACCCCAATTTGGATCAAGGGAACTGGGGAGACCCCAGAGCATTGGAACGCTGAGAGTTTGATTAGTGATGTACTCTTCAGTATGTCAAAAAAAGGAAAAGGACTTACAATTCAATGCTTGAATCCAAACCCCAACTTGGGAATCCCCAATCATAACCCCAGGTGATCTTACTATAGCTCTTGAATAAATTCGCAAAGGTCGCATCTCCAAATGGGTTATTTCTATCATATGCTAAACCACGTTTTCCAGATTTGCTTGGGTTTGTAGGGTTCGTGCCAGATCCGCTATTTTGGTAGAGAGTGAGACGATTTGGTCCACCACATGTTTCTGCTTGGTTACCATTACAGGCCATATTACAACCGGTGTTTCCATCTGCGGCGGGTCCATTTCCATTGACAATTGAGTTGCCACACCCTATTTATGGATAAATCAGTATATGCAATACAAGAGGTTATGCAAATAAAATAAGGAACTCTTACAGCATTCTCCTCCGTACTCAGTGCCAGCGTACGAGAAACCAGTAGACGAACATGCGGTTTGACAAGCTTCATTTGTCATGGCACTAGAACCTCCTGGTATGGCTCCAGAGTTTGTTAGAGCACGACCAGAAACATTGTCGGTATAGCAGCCAAGGGAGGACCAGGCTCTCTTCTCGATGTTGGAGATTTCATCTTGAAGCTTGATCGTAAGGCAAGTTGCCTCGAGAGCTAATGCGAGAACGGAGATTGTATGAATGAAAAGCATGTTGAAGATTTGAATTGAGAGCTTGTTGTATGGATTGAAATTGGAGTCTTCCTTCTTAACCTTGAAAGCTGAAGATCAAGAAGCGAGAAGAAATTCCCTAGTTTCCACAAATCTCCTCAGATTTCACCTTTATTTAAGATAGAATGATCTCTTGAAATGCCGGGAAATAATTCAAGCACAAATCTAATCGGAGCGAACTGTCAAATATTGAGGTGAATCAGGAACGGCAAAAGTTTCTACCTAGTTTCCAGGCAGTAGGTGCTGTCGAATGAATATCTCGGAACCAAACTTATCTTCCTTCATACATGTGCCATGGGTAAGAAACAAGAAATGAAATCTTCTCACACTTCCCATTTTCAAGGTCGAGGTGGTCAGACGAACACAATCGGAGCTCTTCTGTGGTGCCGAACGCAATATCGTGGAGCATGTGTAACCAAAGCCCAATATCACTAACCACGGCCACGACTACGACTACGACGCCAGGTAATGGCGCAGACGGGCTTTCATCGGTTTCATATAAAATTCAATGCAGTTTATCATCAGTACTCTCTGTGTATAAACAGCCTAATTCAAGCGCCGATTCAATATCTCACCGGCAGTCAGAAGAATATACACAAGAGGCATAATTGGCTGTCTCCTAAATCTCAAACCTGTACAACTGAAGGTTAAATGGACTTTTACTCCACAAACCATCGAGGTGGATAAGCTACCGAAGCCACATGGCTCATAATGTATATTTATCCAATCTGCACCCCGCATTCCCGTGAGATGAACTCGCATGGTCATCTGGTATCACTTGGATATCCTGGCACCGATGTAAAGGCCGAAATGGCAATGTCTCGGTACCAACCGACTGGACGACGAATCGCGATTACCGCATAAAAATGGAGGAATTAGATATAATACGTAGAGCGGAAATCACTTGTCACATCCATATGGATATACTAGGTCCTGCGGCTCAAGAGTACATTGTCTCATGCTTCGTAGCATTTTTTACCCATGCTTAGTCAACGTTTTCAGGTCGATGCTGTAGGACATGAAGAATGGGGGTTGAGACAAACCACTAAAACATATGACCGTAGCTATGGGCTACAACGTGAAGACCTGGATATAAGCCGAGATAAATTCAAGCGGGTAGTATAGATGACTTTATTGGTATACGATTCAGGAAACTATTCCTTTGTTATTAACAATATCATTAGAAGAGGCATGAACCTGAAGCAAGCCAGAACCATGGCTTCGCCTATCAAGAGCAAACCGAAGAAGGAGAGTTGAATTTTCCTTGAATAATTAGTACGGAAAGCTCTCACAGGGACAATAGTCATTGGTTCTCGCACTGTTTGTAGGGCCGACACATGTTGTTCCAGTAAGCCCCTAAGACGGTTGGTTCGGAGCTTATTTAGACCATAAAAGGATAAACGCCATCAATGGCTAGTTGGGCATGCAGGTCTTCGTATCCGGCTGGTCCTGGGGCGATGGCACGTGCTGAATCTTCAGAGGGCGATCCATGAATTCTCGCATGGCACTGGTAGTACTTTCTCCGGCGTTACACAAATATGGTAGCTAAGTATAATAGAAAAACCTACCAACAATAGTCTAGATGGACTTTAAGAGACCATAGCAGCCATCCTACTGCTACCTCCCTGTAAACATATCCGACAGAGAGGTGAATAAGACCAACAGCATCGCAAAAGGTGGATGGAAAAGTCGAACAAGTTTATCGGCGTAAATTGAAAGAGGATACGGAAGGTTCAGGCCAGCGGTTCCATCATACCGGTATTATTGAATTCTAGAACACAAAGGGAGAGTACACACTGGTGGATTTGGTCATTTGTGTAACAAAGGTTATGGAAGAGCTTGAAATGCAGCTGGAATACCAATAAAAATGCCGCTCAAGTAAACAGTTGGCATTTATGGTCCAAACAGACCTCATAACTATCACCAACATCTCCATTCGCTCCACGGACAACTGCTCACACATGTGAGAGACGAGGAATCAATAAACGAGCAACAAGAGAACCCCTAACTAGTGAAGAGGCAACAATTTAAAAAGGCTCAGAACCACTTGACCTAACCTCCAGCCGAATGTAGAGACGCCTTTTTTATATCAATTGAACGAGGATCGATTGGCACTGTAATTAAAACAGATACTCATTTCAAACTCCATCCAAGCCTTCTTGTATCTACCCCTCAAACCGCACAATCCAAACAGAGACACGTCTATTCATCAGTGAATCACAAGAATACCAAGCCAAAGACAGTACAACAAATGCCTACCTAGGTAGGCATGACGATGAGGTAAACCATTAGATCCTTCAATTCACTAATACTATGTTAACACGAGAAGTCGAGTGTATGCAAGGTTTCATGTTTTCAACAACGTTGAATGATGATAACGGAACTATCAGAAAGCCAATGCGTCAAACATTGACCATGAGAAATCAGGCTGCAGAATAAACCAGAGTCCAAGTAGCAGAGGTAGCTTACCATCATTGCAGACTGAACGATGGAACTTCATGAAAAATGAGGCTGGACGCCGTCAAAAATATTCGTGATGATGGGGAAATTCCGCGAACGTGTGGATTGATCTCAGTGACGGTGCTTCACGGATAATATTTGTCAGCTAGTCACGTGATCAGGACCGACCCGCGATAAATCCATCACAAAATCACCTAGCCGTGCATTACCTCACTCTCCTATTCCAAACAGACACGAAAATAAAAACAAACAACCAACACCCCTTAAACATCCCAAACACGGTTCATTTCACCCATCTGAGAGCAAATCCCGGAAATAAACACCTTATTAATGATTGAGTGTTGTTCCTCGGTGTTCGACCACCAAACCTCCAGGGGTTTTGTCATTCCCGCTTACTGTAAGATCACACGCTATACCTTATGTGAATGATATATCAGGGTATGTCGGGCCTTATCTCCCGTGCTCCAGGACCAGAAGCCGCTATATTATCACGAATCTGATCTTGGGGGTTGGGGTATGGGACGTGAAGGCGATGAGACAAATGAATTGGAAGAACCTAAGTGGGATAGGATGGGATTTTGCATGCACACGTGCGCATGCACATGAGAATTTGGTTGCTTTTGAGTCTCATGTATGCCCAAGCGGATGGCATGATATGCTACGAGCGATTCAATGATGATGACTTGGCTGTGGAGAGTGGTTAGACTCTCAGAGAGGAGATTGGAAAATTCGCCAGTGCTTACATGTGGAGACGAACTATGGCTAGTTGTGGGTATTGATGATGAGAATGAGTTTGGGGATATTCCAAGTGATCTGTGCATGTTGTATATGATCTAGGGAGAAGTCTCGAATAGCCTTGTATTTATCACATGAACTTCTAAAAACCTGCTATTTATGGTCTCGTTGCAATATTCTTTCTACATTGTTTTGTTATTCGTGAAGTCTATTACATTGCGCTGCACTGTATATCAACCCAAAAATATGGCCGACGAAAACAACCTACGAGTCTTTGAGATCTGGGTTGCATACGGAGATTCAGGTATTATCCAAGAAGGTGTTCTCATCCTCCTCCTCCTCCTCCTCCCTCCTCCTCCTCCTCCTAATATGTACTCATCTAAGCCACAAATCTCCCCGGAACAACTCCCGATCCCTTATTTCTTCCACACAACCTACACTCCCTCGCCATCCGCCTCTTCTTTATCCCAACCCTCATATCCACCTCGCAGTGCCATCAGTGGTAAATCCATCTGGCAAGGAAATATCCTTGCCTCTTCTCTCCCATAATACTTTCAGATATGTGCTTCTGCCACTTCTCGGCACACTAGTCCCGAGGAAAGAAAACTATTGAAAGAGCCAGCCGAGTGGCCCAAAAAGTTATTTTTAGATTTGGCCCGAGAGGGAATTTGGGTGGAGAGCGTACTTTCGGTTGGAAGGGTCAGAGTGTCAGACAGGGAGCTGGAAAGAAAGGGGGAGCGGAAGATTGATGTGAGAAGTAGGAGAGGGGAGATACAGAGGCCGATTACTTGTGATTTAATGATGCTAGCAAGGTTATCAGCGAGACTCGGGAGTGAGACCAGAACACTGGAACAAAGAGAGAGGGGAAGAAAGAGAAGGAATCGAAATATCGTAGATGGAATCAGACGAAAGAGATCGAGACAGGTTTTACGCCCAAGGAGAAATCATGACTCATTAGTGAGAGGATGAGAAGACTTGTAACTCAAAGGTTGGCGTTTGGTTATGATGCTCTCAATATTTTGATGGCAAGTAATACTTTGCAGGCTTCATGTGTTGCAAATAGATTGAAAGGTTGCGAAATGAAATCTCTGAATGATGTGCAGAGAATTTAATTATGTAGAATGGATGATCGGAAGCCTATCTATGGGATAAGTATCGAAATCGTGTGTTTATTTCTTGTCCTTGGACCCAAGGCTTGACGATGGATACCATGTGTGTGGGCTACTAGGTCGAACTTCTGACGGCTTAAGGAGATTACTTTCTCCAAAGAACGTTTCTTTCTGACTGCTGATGGTACTAACTACATCACATCTTGATAATCTCAAACTCATATGAGCATATTAGGAAAAAGGGTAAATTGTATTGTATGATATCATAAAAGTTTGTATGCACTATTCATAAATTCGTAAATAAGTAATCAATTGAGATTCCAGCCTCAATCCAGGCCGCATTAACCCTCTAATCCAAAGTAAGATTGCCCCTGCCCATCCATCATGACCACCACTTTCAGACTCTATGCTCATCACTGAGCCCCTCCCATAGTATAGTTACAACTGTCTGGGTAGATTACTTATCTCATCTCGTATCTAAAACATCGAAAGAAAAATAAAAGCCATTCAAGTCATTGAACTGCAGGCTAGTGCGGTATCCATATCCCATCCCGTGCCATCAAATCACATCACATCACTCAATTTCTTTCTTTTTATGCGGTCTCCTGGCCATACCTAGGTACCATCTTACCCAGCAAAAACGAGGAAGTATTAAGCAAGAAGAGTAAGACGCACAATCCCACTCAGAACTGTATTCATCCCATTAATTGGTTTAGACATTTACGTCCTCCCATTCAGATCCTTAAAACCCCACTAGTACCCACTATCCCAGATATCCTCTTCGCTCCTAGTTAACTCTACGACCGGCGTTCTAGGCATCGCCTTCTTGGCCTTTTTTCTATCCTCTTTGGTGACCAATCTTGGCGTAATCGGCATCATCGGCGTAAATGGTTGATATGGACTGTATGGGACCGTACCCCCACTAAATGGTGTTCTGAGACCTCCTGTTCTGAGACCTCCGGTTTTCTGACCATTGTCACGAGGAACTCGTTCAAGGACAGTTGTTTTAGTAGGGAGATTAGGGGATAGCATGTTTTGTTGAAACTGTTCACGAAAGGGGAGGGAGCGGGTTGGAGCTGAGACGGGGTTGTTGGCGGTTTGCGCAGTCGAAGTGGAGCCAATCGCCGTAGATGAAGAGGGAGAATCGGGGGAGACGGAGGATCCGTTTGAGGGCTTGGGCTTATGGGGGAGTGAGGTTTTTGAAGGAGCGGCCCGAATGATTCGGGGAAACATGGTTTTGGTGCGATCTTCCGTCGCGGATTGGGGAGAGGCGGTATTCATTTCAGATTTGAGAGATATTTGTAGGTTGCGAGTATTAAGAGAAGGAAGGTTTTTTTTGAGGAGAGACGGGTGATATGGTCTCTAGAGTCTCTGCGATACTGCGGGTTGGTGATTCACCATTCTCGTACGTTGAGCCATAGGGTGCTTGATTTCTCGGGATTGGAGGTGGGGCTCTATGCACGTACCCTCGTGGCGTCAGAGGCTCTTCGTCCGATGCAGCATGCGAGAAGGTGGTTGAATGTGGTGTTGCGATTGGAGATGAGATTCGTAAGCCCCTAATACCTTTTCTTCGTGGGGATACTGGGGACCTGGGAGCAGATCTAGGAGATGTGAGAGCTGAAATTATCGACGACGCTCTAGAAGAGGTCTTGTTTGATTTGTTGTCACTTGTGTTGATTTCCGAAGGCTTATGTTTTCCAAGCTTCTTGGATGATGGTTGGACCTGTTGCGTTGCTGTCGCCGATACTCCCCCGGGTACCTTAGGGGGTGGCATACTTCTTACATCCACTCCTGCAGCCTTTGCTTCCTCTTGTTCCATGACATGAGCGTATAGATCTTCAAGATTTCGACTCATCATTTCTCGATCTGCCTCAACAACCTTATTGTCGACACTAGGGTTGCTTTGATGTGAATATGTACTTTGGTGTACGCTGTGTTGTCTTTGTGCAGGGTAAACGTAAGGATTTGTGTACGATTCGTGTATCGGAGGGAAAACAAAAGCGCTTGGGTCTGGATTTATTGCTGGCGCAAAGTACTTCTTGTCTGGCGATGGCCACGAAAAGTTTCGAAGATTTGCCGGAGAAATTGGTGTTGGACCTGAAGAGCCAGTATAAACGCCAGCAAATGCCGAGTCGACTAACTCTACCTCCAACGCTCTAGCTTCCAATTCAACTTGCCTTCTTAGCCTCCTTCCAAGAATGATTATGAGAGTTCCGACGACACACAGGGAAAATAGATATGCTCCAACGATGCCGCCAATCTGAGCTGGTAGAAGTGCCTTGTTTCGTGAAGCTCCTGCTGAAAGTGGAGGACCACTCTCTGGTGGTGGTGCTGGTGACCAATCTATTCCCAATGGATTACTTCTATTAATTTTTATCTTTCCGACTGGATTCGCGAGTACGTGGATGGGCAAAGAAACGAAGCCCACACAGATTAAAAGAATGGACGGTAGTATACTGGCGAGATCCGGTTCACTTCGAAGCATATTGTGTATGTGATGATACGATTGACCTCTTTTATAGCCTCAACATTTCCGACGGATCAGATCGTAAACTCTCATTGAAACGACTTATTTTCAGATGGTAGATTCGTAAGTAACATGAAGTGTAGCAGCTTACACTTCAAGGGGGTGAGAATGGGTGTATGTATATACTATATACAGAGTACGGGAGTGAAATCCCCCGAAGCTGGGAGTGTTGCATACTCACTGTTCTGCATGAGCTGCATGGGAACGAGTATGGATGTGAGAACGGGCATGGCCATCTAGCAATTGGATTGGTTGGAGGGACAAAAAGTGATGGAGATTTTGTTTGGTTGATGGATGTGAACACCTGCAATTGCCATTATTGCAAGATCTTTTTCATGGTACTGTACTGTACTACTGTCCAAGGGTGCTGTATTATTGATAGCGCCCGGGAAGTAGACTGGCCAATAGAAAGTAAGAACATTCGTAGATGCTGAACGACAATGGGGTGATGAATGTTTTGATTGGTTCACGTCATTGAGAATGGAGAAAATTAAGAAAATGTTACCGTTCTGCCATTTCCATTCTGTCACTTGATTGGATGATTATTATAGAGACTAGTATTTCAATTTCTGACATACTGTCCTGTATGGAACTTTTAAGCGCCGGGATAAAAGTGGGGTCTAAGCTAGGGCTGGCATTTATCCGAAAGTGGTTACTTCTGTACTGTACTAGCAATGTTGGGCTGGGGAAGGAAAAGTCAATATCAATCAATCAATCAATCAATCAATCATCAATCTCTCTCTCTCTCTCTCTCTCTCCCCCTTTCCAACATCAATACAGTCAGTACAAGTACAAGTCAAGCAAGGACAGTACATGCACACACACGCGGTACATACACGCACACACACACAGTGTTGCACACACACATATGTCCCTTACAGTATACGTACCCGTACTTCACTTCATCCTGATAGTACAAATTTAAAAGACCGGTAACTGAACTCCCATCACCACTGATCAATCATATACAAATGGGTAGCATAAGGAATTCCATTTCGAAGAAATATTATCCCCATCCCTTGTGTGCACAATAATACTGTATATTGTGGCGGCAGTATTATTGTGGCGGCAGTATTATTGTGGCGGATGCCGACAGCCGACAGGCAGAAACGAAACGATCCTTCAGTATGCACAATACATATCCCCCTCCTCCTTCTCTGCATGGCTTAAACATGAACGAATCCAGGCACTATAACTACCTAGGTATGCATAACCACGGGGGCTTATGGTTAACATCATAACATGAGAGGTACACAATTCTGGCCTGTATTCACCCCCAATCCAAACAGCTTTCCTGCAACTCAGAGATCAGACGTTATTTTCGTCTTGAACACATGGGTTCTCCATCCGTACGTTTTCATACTCTGTAGAGTCTGTACTGTATCATTCATTCATCGTCAATATGGTGTCGCCAATATAGTGTAAGTGCTTATCATTGGAAGCTATGCATGTTCAGTGAACAATGCGCAAACGCAAACGTACTGTACTGTACTGTATCATGTCTTTCTCCACAGATAGATAGATACAGTCCTGTACAGTCGGGTATGATAAGCATTAATGAAAAAGGGTGTTTTGACCACCCAATCCTCGGCCTACCTACCCCATCTTCTTGCATGCCAATCATACACATGCTGACCCATGAGACTGTTGAATGAACCTTTCTTCTCTTCATCGATTGAGGAATATCTGGGGAACTACATAATAGTACGTAGCCTCATGTATTCGTTACGAACGGGATACAAGTGAGATACTTCGTGTGACGTGATGACACATCAATCGTTGTCTACATCATCAATAGCGTTTGTTGCTTTGTATATATTCTACTGGTTTTACTAAACTGCAGGGTACTTTCACAGTTACTGCACGTTTTAATGAATTTCATAATATTCAAGGTCAGGGATACATCAAGGACTAGGTATCGAACAAGCAAGGAATATTCATAGTAGTGTCTATTTGCTAATGTTTCTATGCAGTAATTGATCAAATGGTATTACTTCCATACGACGGCATACGAGAAACTGGATTCTATAATAGGAATCACAATATTTCCCTGTCATACCACTACCGTTATACCGGGTCTGGTCACAAAAACTTTACCTTTGCCTCTGCCATTGCAACTTTGGATGGCCGTCTCTTAGGTTTAAATAGCTCCTCCTTTTTTTATTTCTTGCATGCCTTCACTACCTTCCTCTGGATTGGCACCATATTTGCTTGTGGATTGATAGCGAGTTTTTTCCCTCTGATTCGATTGGTCCGGAGCATGACTGTACCTGGGATTGATCTTGGTTGTGGTGCCTGCACTTGAAAAGAATCTTGAATTTGAAGAGGTGCAGGTTTTTAAAAGAGAGTGTATCTCTGAAGTTGGTGCCATCTCCAATTCTAATCGAGGAAAGTCGATTTATCATTGTTTCAAGAAAAAAGTTTGATGGTTCTAGAAGTTTTTGGCATGGTATGAAGATTTACACTTCGCCCTGCTACATTCCTGTATTGATATGCAGGTTCTTTTATTGTTGTTTTAGCATTCACCGTGTTTCCCTATATTGAAATGGGTCGGAACGAAGTCGCTTAATTTAGGAACACTGGTTGGGCGGCTTGGAGTGGTTTATCGGCCATGGGGCTTGTGTCATTAGAGCAGTCAGCCCAACCGACTTCAGCATTGAAAGTTGATAACCATTACTGACATATTGATAGCCGATGCCGAGATTGATTAGCCTTCAATTTTCCATTGCGCTGGTTGACAATTTTGAAGTGGTTGGATTTTACATACCCATAATAGACTTCTGCCGCTGACAAGTACCTGTAAGTAAACAAGTGCTAGCCAGTCTGCAGTTCACAAATTTATGGTTAGAATTATAACTCTAACAGTATGGTTGAGGAGTTTATCCAGTAATTGGCGGCGTCTAGCGACCTCGGGGTTGAAACACAACCTTGCTATCGTTTGGACTCTTTAAAAATGACACAAATGCAGTCATTGATTGATGGATTTAAAATGAGGTTAATTAGACGATATCAGTTTCTCATGTGCCCGCTGAAAGGTAATTTACAAATTCCAATGAAGTAGCTTTTTTACCATTTTGAATCGCCTATGAAGTTACATTAATATTCATTCCGTCGTTTCGTTGATGTCTCCCAAGCGGCCTCTATCTGCTAGATCATCTGGTCACTCATTTGTATTCATGTTAACTTTCAAGTCTCCATTGAAATTTTTAAACTTGCTTGTGGATTGCACAGACAGTGCAGTCTGTTCGAAGTCCCTCGATTTCCCCTATAGTATGGGGCTTAATATCTGAAGCTTAGAGGTGAAGGCTGGAAATTCAGTCCATCTGTCAGAATCGAGCTGATGATCAATAGGAAAACAACAACTATCAGAAGCTACCTGGATGACTGAAGATTATCGAAAATTCCCTTCTCGCCTTGCAATTGCAGTGCAGTTTTCAAAGTGATATGGATGGGTTTTTTAGTGGCCATGTTGATCGTGAGTGTCTGGGAAGAGATAGCGAAGTGCTCTTATTGTTTTGATGCAAAGTAGCCTGAAAGTTCAGGAATATTGTCCAATCATGTTTCTCCAATTATAGTTTGTAATTGATGTTAGGTAGTCTAGATTAAAGTGGCGAGTGAGCCTAATCAGTATCGGCTTCCGCTCGTATCATTTGGACATATAAACATACTTTGGATTCTATCCTGTCCAGGATAGTTAAAAGGACTAGTACTATGGCTGTTTGGACGTGCTGCACATTCATCAATCCAGTCTGTTTCAACTTGAAAACCTCATCTATCTACGCTGCTTGTCAGTGTCATCGAGCCTTAAACACCTCCTGTGGTCTCACATACAGTGGCTCTAATCAGCGAGACTTCTTTTTAAAAATACCTGCCTCTATCTGCAGAAAACTGCATAATAATGCATAGCAAGATTCTCTTGGTTATTGAAGCTTCATCCTCTTTCTCTTTCGCAGTGTTCCTCTGGGGGAATGGTGGATGCAAAAAATATCCAAAGATGGCAAATCCAAAAGCTAATCGCTCTGTGGAGTAAGAAGTCTCAACAATAAGAAACCAGGTTGAGCGTCATATTGTGAGCATCCGAGCCATCGCATCTGTAGCACCAATCGCACTCATACTATCACTACTAAGCTACAACTTCAACTAAGCTATCGAATTTTCCAAAAGAAAAAAAATGAATGTCTCATATTTCGAGCGCTTTTAACCTCCTCCACACAGCTTTGCGAAACCCTATTTTTACGTGATGAATCCTTTGAACTTGAGGGGTGCTGGAAGTTTAATAAAATGAATTAAAATTTGAGCATTGTAGCCTGACTTGGCCTCACTAGTACAAATGAAAATCACGCTTGTGCCTAAATTAGACTTAGCGTTATCTGCATCTACAGCTGTGCTGTTAGCTTGGCTTGAGTTCATAGCTTTTCATCACGGCAATGCTCAGGTGCATCACGTGCAAAGTATTTTCTTTGGCAGTTTAATGTATATACAAAGTATCACTAACACATTATGTCTAGTCTCATAACTCCTCATGTTCGTTCGTCTGCTGTTCATTCGTCAATAATACCTTCAAGCTCACATCAGCAAAAGCTACCATTAACTTGTTACATCACTCTTGTTCACCTTTGAAATCTTGAAACCACCAGGTACCATTGTCTGAAAAACTCCTTCGGGATCGAATTTGGCTGCCGCAGCTCGGATTTTTTCGATGTTGGCGGCTCCGTACCCTTCCAATGGTTTCTGGGTCTTGTATGCATAGTCCAGATAGATGAAGGGGTTGGATTGGCCAATGCTAATAGCATAGTCACTAAGTTGACTAATCAAAAAGTCGCCCTGACTTTGAAAGAAATCATCCTGATTTTCGCCGTTCCATGCTAAGTAGCATTGGAATACTGAATATAATTAGTTAGTATGTTTATGGAAGCGCTTATGAGGTTACACGTACGGACGAGGGTCTCATTGAATCTATCAAATCCAAGCATGTCGCCACCTTTTTGAGCGCCGATTTTGCCGAATATTGTTGGGATAGGTTGAAACATGTTTTGCATGGTCCAGTTACCAGTTGCTCCGCTTTTGATTTTTGGAATTAAAGCATCATGGAGCTCAATTGCCTTGGTAAGAACTCTTAAGTCGTTCTTGAAAGTAAGTGTGATGAAAGAATCCCTATTGATACACAGTCAATTCAATTGATCCCTATAAGCTGTATAGTACTTTGGCATACCTGTAGCCACCTGCTTGTTCGAGCTCGATCGTGAGATCAGTCATGTTGGTAATTCTCATGGAATCGGATGTGTTGCCAGGGATAGCGAGAAATTCCTTAAACGCAGGGGGTGCTACGATCGGGTTTGTATACTCATAGGCATTGATGACCGTGGTTTGGTTTGTCAAAGTAGAGTATTGCCAGATGCCGATGGCAGATCCGTATGGATCATTATTGATGTTGTTGCCAAAGTTCACCATAGCTTGGAGTTGCTGAGCTGTAGTACTGTCTGGATATGTAACAACACCACCCCAAATATTGTTGGGCGCGTTGTCGCCTCCAACGAAAGCCTCCAAATCTAATCGAGTGACAATTCCAAAGTTTCCTGAGCCACCTTTTAACGTTTGAAATAGATCTGGATTGGTTGCATTATTAGCGTTGATGATTGTTCCATTTGCAAGAACGATCTGACGGTATATGTTAGATATTTGGTCTGGAGAAATTTTCCTATTCAGTGATTTTGGACAGACCTCGAAGTTTGCAACGCCATCACAGACCATTCCCTTACGACCTGCATAGAATGAATTTCCTCCACCAAGTGTAAGACCTGCAACTCCCACAGTTGCGGCGCGGCCCCCAGCAACAGCAAGTCCGTACTTGTCCATCGTCTCATATACCGATAACCAACGAGCTCCAGGGAGCACTGCTGCAGTGTTGTTTTCAGCATGATAAGTGGTGGAGTTCATCAGACCCAAATCAATGGTAACTCCATCCACAATACTGGCGGCACCTGCCCACTACAATAAAGAAGCGTCAATGATTGCACAATCGTACCTTTCAGCCGCACCTAGAAATGCGCCGGGATCAGGTAATATCGATATAACTATTATAGTACTCACGGTTGTATGGCCGCCACTTCGAACAGCAAACTTGCACGGTTGTGTCTTATTTGCTCGCACAAGTGCGACGACAGCTTGTGAAACTTCCGCCGCATTCTGTGGCTGAATAATACAATAGGGATCCAGCTGGGCTGCCAATGACCAGTAAGATTCTACTCGAGCCGTGTAGACATCTTGTCCAGGATATGTAAGTCTATCGGCGAGGCCGGCCAATGCCAAAGCATTACACTTGTAGGACGATATTAGTCTATATTGATCGTGGGTTCCACGTGGGTGTGGAGCAACCTACACAGTATTGAGTTGAACTGTTGGTGACAGTGCCATTAGTGTATGAAGCAGTTGCACCAGCGCTGGCAGCGAAAAGGGCCGTTGTCATTGAATGTTTCATCGTGAATCAGTAAATGCTTACGATGTAAGAGGGCAGGTCCAAAAGCAAGGAAAAAAAGTTTTAATATTGTTGGAGAGTTTCGCAAGTGCGGCACTGACCGGTAATGATCTACAAATACCATAATAAACTGATAGCCGCCTGATCGAATCCATGGGTAGCTAGAAGGTAGTACAGATTGCGATCCACTCTTTAAACTGAGTGTACATTGTACAGTACAGAGTAGAGACTCAAGGATACAGAGATACTGTAATAGTACAAGATAATTGCAAAGCTACCTTGCTGCCACTATTGCATTGCAAGTTAGAGCGAACATTGGCATTTGCAACACGAGATAACTACTAACATCAAGGCCCTGCATACGTTGCCAACCTGCCATGCTACAGCATTGAACTTTGGCTTCGATCTAGAGTCGCTACTCACTGCACAAGCGAAAAATCTCATATAGAGAGAATGGTAGCCCCTGTATCGCGGCCGCGGATCGGTGAAGTTTGTCGGGTTCCGGTATCTATCTTATCTCCACTATTAATTTCAAAAAGCGTAATTACTCAAATGGCGAGTGCCGATGTTAAACCCTATTCTCCACCAATTACTATCCTGCAATACGATGATTGGTTGGAATATGGGAGGTTGGATTCTCTCGTACAGGTAGTCTTTCCTGATCTTCCTTCCCAAGATTCGTCTTCGATGGTTCAGTTCCACTTGAATAGCCGACAGGCTACATCATGAACAAACAATCGCCTGGTCTTTCTGTTTAGACGACGTCGCTCTAGTGGTACCTCGGCTATCTCCAAATTCAGAAGAGTTAGTCGCTAACATGTAAATTCAGCCCCCTATTGAGAAAATCATATGGATCCGCTAATCAGTAAAGTTTTAGGGGTAAGAGCGTTAAGTCTTGGGTCAGAAATCATAGGCAGGGGGTTTTATCTTAACTCTGGGGAAGCTAAGGCATCCCTCCAAATCTAACGTTTAGAGGCTGAATACATGTATAAAGGTTCATTTTTTGAGTTATTAATTGCATATCTGTGTAACCAAGCAGGGTGATTCCCCCTGGCGTCTTCAAAAGAGAGTTTGACTAGAAGTTATGGTCAAATTCCATCGTATATGCCCAGGAACTGCGTTTAATATCAAGAGTGAAGATAAGGTCGCCATGCGTTCACTGCTCCTCAAAGCTTTCAATTAAGGGACGATTCAGTCTTGTGGAACGTCGGCTTCTTGGCATGGATAGAGATGTTCATTTGCAGAAATTAACTTTTCCTCTACTCAATCTCAATTTTCGAAATTTTAATAGGAGTAGAGATATACTTTCGTAACAATGGATGAATGGCCCATTGAATAAGGTGGTGTGGAAAAGGTATGCCCCACGCTTACCTTCTCGACTGTGCTTCCTGTCGAATTATTCCCTTTCGAATCATCATCTTTTCATGCTCTCAATATGGCTTCACAGATAGCGGCAATACCTGCACCTGAAGGTTATGTCGTCAACTTTGATAGTCCGGCACGATATGGGGATGTAACCGGGTATTGGGTTCACGGCGTGGGGATGGTGCTGAGCTTTTTGTTCCTGACTATGAGAACTTATACGAAGATTTTCGTTGCTAGGGATTTCGCGGTCGAGGATGGTGAGCTATTGTTTGCTGTTGAAACATGAGAAATTGACTAATTCTTCCTCTTCTGGTTGTAGCTTGTTTGATTGTGGCTTGGGTGAGTAAAGTAGCTCGTCAAGACGTTGGAGTTTGCTTGTATTGATGGATATAATAATAGCTTTGTGGGGTCACGGTGCAGGCAATTCTCGTTTGTAGGTCAATTCTAGCAGCCATTGTGGGCAAACCAAGCTGATGGAGCATAGCGATGTGGCGTCAAAAGATAATGGGAGTGCATGCGTGGGAGATCTCAATTGAACAATACAACATGTACAGTAAAGTGAGTACCAATGATTTGACAACCATTCCATTTCAACGCTCAGGGCATCTGACATCTTTAACTCAGTTGATCATGAGCGCTTCCGTTATTTATGTGCCCTGTCTAGGTCTATCCAAGTTTTCTCTCCTACTCTTTTACAATCGGCTATCACCAGTAAGATGGTTTCGAATAGCCGTGTACTTCCTCATGTTTGTTGTACTGGGCTATAGTTTTGCCATCATCTTTGCGCTTATCTTTCCCTGCCAGCCGGTGGCTATGAATTGGGATGTGACGATTACTGGTGGCAAATGCGTTAATCGCGCCGCTACTTATACTGCTACTGCGGCAATGAATATTGCTACCGATTTGGCACTTCTCGCATTACCGATTCCGATGATAGTCGATTTACGCATGCCCCGAGTGCAGAAAGTGGGCTTGATTATTATTTTTTTCGTGGGTTCATTGTATGTTGAATATCTTGT
The DNA here is from genome assembly GCA_008692225.1 of Monilinia fructicola. NCBI lineage: Eukaryota > Fungi > Ascomycota > Leotiomycetes > Helotiales > Sclerotiniaceae > Monilinia > Monilinia fructicola. The sequence goes on along the minus strand of VICG01000001.1, from coordinate 4,068,285 downwards.
CTTATTCTATTTCAGTTCCGTAGGGTTCAGTGCTGATATATGGGCTGTAGGACTTGTATAACAAGTATGGTTCGACTTAAAGTCATGATGCCTCTACTTGTAGCTCTCGATCAAACTTGGGCGGTCTCTATTCCTTGCGTGTGGATGTAAGCATTTCCCAAATCACCCATCACCTCTCTATACGAGTCAAATCAACATCAACGAAAATTACTAACTCCAATTCCCGTCTACCCAGTACTGTGGAAGCAAACCTGGTGATAATTTGCGGCTCATTCCCTCTCATCCGCCAATTTGTCAAACACGTCGCACCACGCTGGATAGGCGAAAACTCCTCCAAGGGCAACTCCAGTGCACACCCATACGATCTGGAAACCATTGGACAGAAAACATCAAAGAAGAACCGGCCTTCACGTCGCGGCTATGGAATGGAGTCGCTTGATGATATTGATAACGATTTGGAGTTAGATGGAAGGTTTATAGAGCATAAGGTTGAGATTGCCGTGGGCAGCAGAGCGGATACCGGGTGTCGCGGTAGGGTCAGTGATTCTGATGGCGAAAGGTGTGATGCAGGGAGTGAAACGCATATTGTGCAGACGAACGTTACGAATGTGTCATTTTCGAGGAGGGAATAGAAGGGCTGCTCATTGGATTACATTATGATAGGTGAGTATTCTATTTACTGCATTGAATGGGTTATGATTTAAGCGAAGATCATTTTTAGTTCTGAGATCACGTTTACTGAAACTCCCAACACTTGATGAGAATTGAGTGGTCTTTAGAACTTAGTGGTCACCTCTCAGGTGTAGCTCTTCTCTCTAATGTTTATTTCTAATGTTTCTCAAACTCACACTTGGATATTACGGAACAACTACATGTTGAGTGAAGATCTCAGCCTGATCTGCAAATCTACAAACTCATCAATTAGATTTCAATTAATACGCTTCACCTTGATTACCCGTACCCTACACTATACCCGGCACTCTAATCCTCAATTATCCCGTATCTCCCCTGGTGTATCTCCATCCCAAACCTCGGTTCAAATATTTGTTTGCACAATAAAACAAACCCACGGCAGCCGAGGACAATTCATCGAGGTAAAAAGCAACGAACAAGGAAAATTCTTCATAAATCAATGCCATACTTCCGGATCCCCCACCCCCGTTTCTTGATCCCATCCCATCCCGTCCCGTCCCATCCCATTTCTCCAGTTTGACATTGATTGAGCGTGTATCACCTGCCAGAAATTTCCCCGCATGTACCCCAATGCATCGGCAAAATGGCGGGGGTGGGGTAGAAAATATCTAACGGGCCAATCTGCTGTCGCCGGATATATTAGTACCTAGGTCGTATATCTGGATGATGTACATCCATACCAAGGTTAGGAACCACACCTACCGAGTCCCTGACATACAGACGTGGCACGCGATGACAATGTTCTCGCGGTGCGTGGTGGACTGTGTGGGAGTGGGAGATGGGGTGTACATATAGATATTTGAGGTTACTGCAATAGGAAGGTATGGATTGATGTTTGTCTATTCAGGCTTTTCTTCACCGAATTCTCCTGTGCGATGTGGTTTCTTGACGCTCTTAGTGGAGGTGTTGTGGGCGGATTATGGGACGGGGTTGGGAAGGCATGTGGGTGGTATATTGATCAGAGGTTTAGTTTCCTTGTTTGGGAAATACGGGTTGGTTTTTGCTATTCTCCCTCTGTCGGTATCTTCTATAGTGAAGGCTCTTTGGTTGGGCTGTCTGGTTCTGGGCGGCTACGTGTCTAGTCTCTTGTTTGGAGCGCCCGATTCGTGTTGATTGGCTATAGCTATGCCAGATTTCCATTTTACTTCTACGTGATTGGGTGGATGGAAGCTTCTTGTTGCGTTCTTGTTCCATGGCCATAAGCACCATCTACATTCTTGAAGTGCCAGATTCCATCCACTCTTCACCACACAGCCAAGAGCAAGACGTAATATAAGCCCCGATACATTCAATCCATCGCACTGCCGTAGGCCAGATTGACGCCAGCACACACATAGTCAAATCATCTCTCGAGTCACCACCACACCTTACTTTGATACCCCGGATCTGCGCACTCCATATGCAAGTGCTTGAAGCTTGAAGTTCGGACCTGCCTATACTGATACATGGCGCCTATTCTTATTGTCATCAGGATTTGCATCGGCCTAGAACAACCTCGGTTTCAATGCAAACGAGAGGGGCAGCAAGATAGCAAGGGGATATATGTCTGTGAGCCTTCGATATCTCGGAGCTTGGCCTTGGCTACAGAAAAATAGAAGAGTGCGGGGAGGATATGAGAGAGCTGTGGTTGGATGTACGAAGATGGATACATGCAAGTGTGTGAATGAAGGCTTCGAACTTCCCTATGTTGAGGCCTTACCCCGTTGGCTTGTATGTATGCAGATATGTACGTTTGGACTAAGATTATACTCTGGAATGAAATTTCGGAGAAGAAAGCTGTGGGGAAGTGGAAATGGAGAACTGGAGGAATTGAGCGCGTTGAGCATGTGCCATCTGGATGCATAAATACCCATCTTCATCCCCATCTCTCAAATCTCTATCCAAGCTCGAGTGTCTTCACCACAGTGCTCTCTCTTCGGTATCAACTCATTCTCACACTTCACCTTAGTTCACGCGATTCACCAACCAGCCAACTCCCCCAATCCCCTACCCAAAAAATGAAGTTCACACTCCCCATTCTCCTCTCCCTCTCCACCCTCGTCCTCACCCACCCCCTCGCCGAACCAGAACCAGAAGCCGCAGCCCCCGCCGAAATCCCCGCCGAAATCCAAGTAGCCACCACCGAGCACCTCTCCAACACCGCACACTTCTTCACCGAAAGAGCCGCCATCGCCGCCGTCACAACCGAAAACGGCTTATCCACCGACGCATGCAAACCCGTGATTGTGATATTTGCCCGAGGAACCGGCGAAGGTATGTGTGATTCTTTCCCATCCTCTATCCCTCTATCCCCACCACCTACATCTCGCTTTACGCGATCCCCCTTCTCAAAATCGTCAGTTTCGCTAACGAGGTGCCCACGCACGAAGCTGGAAATGTGGGGGAGATTGCGGGACCACCGCTCTTTGCTAGGTTGAGGGCGGCGCTCACAACGGCGAAGACGACGGTTCAGGGTGTGAATTATGCCGCTGATGTTATTGGGTACCTTCCTATTTCTTCTTTCTATCCTTGCCATTACATTTTACCTCCTTGCCTCATTCCTCCACTAACCCCTCCCCCAGGTACCTCGCAGGCGGCGACGCCGCCGGCTCCCGCACCCTCGCCAACCTAACCACCTACGCCAGCAGCAAATGTCCCGACGCAAAGCTCGTGCTAAGCGGCTACTCCCAAGGGGCGCAACTCGTCCACAACGCGGCGAAAACCTTGAGCGCGGCCGTGACGGCCAAGATCGCCGCCGTCGTCGTGTTTGGGGATCCGTATTATGGGCAGGCGGTGGGTGGCGTGGCGGCGGAGAAGGTCTTGAGCATTTGTCATCTCTTGGATATCATCTGTACGGGGGTGGGCGATTTTACGACGCGTGAGTATATATTTTTTTCTTTGGTTTGGTTTGGCTTTGCGTTTGGTGTTTTGTTTATGGGGGGGTTGGTGGGATGGACTTTTTTGCTGATTGGCCTTTGTGTTTTAGATTTGACGTATGGAAATGATGCTGGTACTGCGAGTGCTTTTATTGTTAAGGCTGTTGGAACGGTTTAGGGGCTTCTACCTGTGGGGAAAATAATAAATGCTATTATGATACTGAGTGAGGGCCTTGATCTATATCTGGGATTTCGAGGACGAGGGGGTTCTGGGATGCAACTCCTGCAATGATGGTATTTTCAGAAGGAGCTCTTGAATTTTGGCGAGTGAGAATCTCATACTTATTTCTGTTTACATTTTGCTCTGTGTGTTTGCATTTACCGTGCCCAAGATTATAAACATAGACCATTCCAACTCCCCTCATCCTACAAAGGTCCCAAAGGAATAGTACCAGCTTCCATTTTTCCACGGCTCCAATAATATTACAAGATCCTCAAACCCCTACCAGTCAATCCAAACACCCCCAGGCAATACTCCTCTCATAACGCCCCAATGACCCTTTGCGCTCTTAACCTGCCACTCTGTCAACCTTGCCGTATCATTCCTCCTCAAGATACCAGCAAACTCTTCATCGCCCTTCTCCTCTCCCCTGCTCAATTCCTCATCTTCTACTTCCCATTTTGGTAGCAGGTATGCTCTTCTCGCGTTACTCCTCAAGAAATCCTTTTCTATCGGATTGCGGAATTTGATTGCTGGAGCAAGAGAAGAGGATGGGTTTTCAGAAAGAGGCTTAGTGCAGAATATCACCATATTAGTGAAATCTTGTCCAGTTTTGGCAATGTGTTGGTCTGTTGGCGCTTCGGCTTCGCGGTAAATACGACACGTGGAGAATAGGGAGCGGATTGTGCGGTGGATTATTGAGAAAGGTGGAAGGAGGAAGTCTCCAGCATAATTCTGTAAATTGGTCAGCATATTATAAAAAAGGTAGGATATGGAAAACGCACAATGGCAATAACGCCGCCAGGTTCCAAGATATCATAAAGATCCTTCAAGAACTCATACGTGAATAGATCGACAGGTTCAGCCCCACCTGTAAAAACATCATGCACGATATAATTGAATTTCTTTCCTTGAGCAGCAAAAGTCGATGCAACTGATACAGCATCATCAATGATAGTTTCTTGAGGCTCTGGCAGAGAGAAATATTTCTGGGCAAAATCTACCACAACGGGATCAATCTCTACCAAAGTAGTGTGGATTCCATGGGATATCAAAGCAGCTGGCGTGGTACCAATACCGAGACCACTATTTTGTATGAGAAAATCGGTGTTTCAAGATGGGGATCAGTAGAATACTCACATGACTAAAGCACTAGCATCTTCATCCTTAATTGGCTTCTCCACTTCAATCAAACGTATTGCCTCTAGCATTACAAAGATTCCATAAATAGGCTCAGCAAGCCCTTTGGCTTTCTTTCCGTTAACCAGCCATTCTCCCCCCAAAAGACTATGATCACAACGCATAGCGCGGAATCCATTACCCATGGTTGAGCTTTCAATAACGGAAAGATATCCGGTCAGAGATTCCTTTCGTTCAAGGATTGACCAACCCTGTGAGCTCATCGTACTATTAAGTTGACTAAGAGCATATGGCGTTGGGACATGTACATTGAATAATGTGGTGTGAAACACTGCTGGGAGTATCCAGAGAAGGAGCTTTGACGGAGCGAAAGCGGAATACAGAGCTTGGAGTACAATTTGCATTCCAAGACGGGTGAAGATGACAGACTGGCCAATGTATTGAGAGATTTGGTTTGCCGAAACATACTCCATAGTCTTGAAGAAAGCATATGATATAATGCCTGGTGCGGCATCGGATATCCAAGGCCATCGACCAGATGTGAGTTCTAAATCGTCCAAAGTAGTGGCCGTACACGAGACAGAAAGGAGGAGTAAAGGAAGAAATGTGAGTCCCTCTGTAATAGGTGGTCCAAGATTAGCACCCATATAACCGCTCAGCTTGAAGAGAAAGTATTGGGCCATTGGGATATAGGCCGCGATGATGGGGAGAAGTTGGACTGGTTTTCTTATTGGAATATAACGCCTGATGAAAAGGTTTGATGACCAGCCCAAGAAGCATGCCGTCATGACTCCTTTCGAATGCCATATCCCGGCTGGATATGATCCATAGACAGGAGAGAGTGTGAGTTGAGAAACATTTGAGTATATGGCAGCGAGTGAGAGGAGGGTAGCTGATTGAGCCAAGACCCAAAGTTGAGCCAAGATAAATTTGGTTGTGGTCTCTTCTTGAGCTTTTGCTGCTAAAGCTCTTAGTTCTTTTTCAAAATTATCTTGAGTAAATGATTGTAATTGCTCATCATTTGCAATTGTTGGTTTCGATGATTTGGATGATTTGGATGGTTTGGGAGATGGCTTTGAGGCCATGATTGGTGATAATGATGAGAAATGGGAATAGATGAGATTCTTCAGAATTCCATAAATGATTCTTATATCTTGAAAAATTGCACCAAAATTAAAAATTCAACATTACTCTTCAAGATATGAATATGAATGCGCAGGTGAGTTGTGATTGTCTGAATACGTTGCGATGATGGTTTTCTTGTTTTCAATGGGATGTTTGAGGCCAATGCGTGAATCTGAAACGCGCGAGGTACCACAGACCACGTGACGTTTTAAATGAAGGGGAAGAAGTCCTCGGAGTCTGATGATCTCTTCTTCCCGTAAGGACTTTTATAGGATGAATTGGGTAAATTGGAGTGTTAAACACAGGATGGAACTGGTGGGCGAATATTAAGGACACGGATGTGATTTAATACGGCTGGGAGAGATACTTTCCAACTTTTATCGAGCTTTGAGAATCAGGGGTTACTTTTGACTTGGAGGAAATAGATGAATAAATAAATAAATTGGTATATGAATAATAGTATTATATATCTTAGGATAACAATAATGTTATACAGGATGCCATCGTTGCCCTGCGGAAGAAGGCCCAACATGAAAACCCTCGACCCCTATTTGGGATGAAAAACACTCATACAGGATGCCATCGTTGCCCTGCTGCCAAAGACCCGGGATTAAAGTCATTGACACCCATAAAACCCCAACACAAACACAGCCTAGATCTTAATACCCTCCAAGATTGGCTTGGCCTCTTCACTCTTCCACCAACTGACTCCATCCTTCCCTGGGAACTCATATTGATCCATACTTGCCGCCTTCATCTCAACACTATATCCTGGCTCCAATGGAGTCTGGTAATAACCATCCTTGATGACGGATGGGTGCTCGAAATGTTCGTGGAGATGGTCGACATATTCCAAAACACTCAATTTGCCACTGACTACAACGTAGTCGATGGTACTCAGATGTTGAGTGTATTCTGGAAGTCCAACACCACCACTGTGTGGAACAATTGGGACACCGAACTTCTTGGCCATAAGTAGAACTGCCAAGACTTCATTGACACCTCCCATACGGCAGGCATCAATTTGACAGACATCAATGGCCCCGCTGGCGAGGAGTTGTTTGAAGATAGTTCTGTTTTGACACATCTCACCCGTTGCAACACCGATTCCATGTGGTTTGAGGGCCTCACGAATAGCTTTGTGGCCAAGAATGTCATCAGGGGAAGTGGGCTCCTCGATAAACCATGGCTTGAAGTCTTTGAGTTGTTGCATGTATTCAATGGCTTCGGGAACAGACCAGACCTATGCGGTTGTTAGTTGTGAATTGAATGTCCCACTACTCGGGTGTAACATACCTGGTTTGCATCAACCATAAGGATATTGCCCTTGTCATATCCGATAACTTCTCTTGCAATGGCCAAACGTTCCCGATCAGCCTCAACAGACGTTCCCACCTTGAGCTTGAAATGCCTGTATCCTTTGGCTAAAGTCTCCTCCAAAAGCCCCTTCATCTTATCTTTACCATAACCTAACCATCCCGCACTTGTGGTATAAGCCGGAACAGCTTTGTTGTTCAAAGCATCTTCGATTCTCTTTGCCTTTCCTCCCTCTTCGGCCTTCAACATAGCGATAGCCTCTTCGGGCGTAATTGCATCTGTAATATAACGGAAATCGATACACCTGACGAACTCCTCAGGGCTCATATCTGCCACAATCCTCCATACAGGTTTGTTGAGTGTCTTTGCCCACAAATCCCAGATGGCGTTGACAACAGCTCCAAGGGCGAGATGAATGACACCCTTTTCAGGACCGATCCATCTAAGTTGTGAATCGGAAACGAGATATCTCCAGGTTTGACCCCAGTTTGAGACGAGAGAGGAAAGGGTACGTCCCTTAAGACGATCCGCGACATGGTTGATTGCAGCACATACGATATCGTTTCCACGGCCGATTGTGAAAGTCTGCGAGGGGAAGGATTCATCAGTAAGGTTTATTCAAAATGAATGGCAGTTACAGATGAATTGTCTTACCATTCCATGACCAGAGAACTCGGAATCCGTCTTGAGAATACAGTATGCAGAACTATAATCCCCAGCGGCATTCATGGCATCAGAGCCAGTTTTGTCTAGAGAAGTAGGAAATCGAACATCGCGAGTATCCCAGCCTGTGATGGTGACTTCAGCCATGATGAAGAGGGGTATGGAGACGTAAGGGAGTAAGGGAGTAAGGGAGTAGGAAAGGATATGAAGATGAGTGGTTGAGAAGGGAAGGAGAGGAAGAGGAAGAGGATTGGATAGAAGTAGTAATTGAGTAGATATGGATGCGTTCACAGTCTCAGGAAAGGAAGCAGACACATATATACAAATTCATATACAGCCCTGGAGCCGGTAACACATTTAAAAGGAGTCAAGAAAGTCCACGTCGGGTATAATCAATTGGCTCCATTGGCTCCATTATGGGTCAATTCGAGCAAAGGAAGGAAAGGAAAGTCCATGATTGATTCTTGTTTACTTTTCATGGAGGATTCAAGGAATCGTATTGGTGGAATAATAGAGTTTCGTTCAACCCCGCGCTATTTTAATTATTCTAACTGAAAATGAATAAATGATAAATAATTAATGAGGTTAATTAATAAATTAATTATTATTTATACCTCACACGGGCCATACAGTAGAACTAATAAGTGTAAGGATTTCACAGTTCACTCCACTCACACATCATCTCACCAAATCACCCCACGTGCCCCTCTGATTACAAACCCCCACATTATTTGATGGAAGAAAGAAAATCCGGATGGAGAAGTTACGGAGTACAGTAGGAGCGACGGCTGAACTGAGCCAATTGGCCGACGGACTGGACCATTCATGGATTCTTTTATTATATCACACTTCCCCACGCGTCTATCTATATAGGTGGTCAATGAGGTCGATGGGGTCTACGAGGTCTACGAGGTCAATGAGGTCTCCGAGGTCTCCGACGTCTACGAGGTCTACGAAGTCTACGAAGTCTACGAAGTCTATGCATTCTATCGATTCTATACTTGGTATAACCTCGTCTCTTTAAGATTGTATTCAATTTCCATAAGGATCACTTATGATCGAGACCCTTCCTCGAAAACCTACAGAATTCAGACCACAAATGAAAGTACACAATGTTCATTCTTCGATCAATGCGAAATGAAAGGAACTCTCGTGACACTTCATGCTTTGCAATGCCAATGCTGGGTTTTGGCACCCCCACCTATAGCTAGCAAGTAGCTGGTTCGACATTGCGGAGATCCCTGGTGTTCACCTAACCTTTATAATAAATGGGTGTGATTTAACAAATTTGGTCATCGACTTTCAATCTTGAAGTGACCACCTGGGCAATGTTTGATGGGGCACATCTCAACATAGGTATACATCCTCGAATGGTATCCCAAAATCAAAGGCTTTGTTTGGTCTTGATGCAGCTGTGACCTAGTATCCTTCCTACTCTTGCCAGAATACATGGGTGAGTAGCAAACTTTCTATTGGGAATTTTGAGAATACAACCCTTTTCAATTATTCAAGATGCTCACCATTCTGAGATCTGCTCTGCAGAATGTTCTTCTTTACAAATTCAAAGTTGGCGCCATTTTTTCCCTTCCAGCACTCTCTTTCTTTCGAGTCTAGGAGAAATTCTTCTCAGCTCGAGTAATCATGAGCTCTCCGATACTTGATCCAATCATCATCAAAATAAATCGATTTGTCTTACACTGCACCAGAACAAAAGCTAAAATTATACGGGATCAAAATTCTTCTATAAAAACAGAGCTCGATTTTTCCTTCGGAGAGTTGAATACGGATCGGTCTAAAGACTTTCTCGCCGATGCCCAAGGCTGCTTGTGGGATACCCCCCTGACAGTATATTCAGGAATTAACGTTGTTTATTCATATGGAATTCAAGTTTAAGCCACCGAATATGCGCAGAATCAGTCATGGCATATGGAATATATATTCTTATTCACTTACAGACTGTTAACACATATTTAGCTGAAGATTGGCCAACCCGGTCAAACGATAAGTTTGAGAGTTGTATAGCCAGCCATTCTAGGTTTCTTTGCTTCTTACATGAACGTATTGGGAATCTATGCTATCGATGACATAACAATGCCGGGTGGTTCCACAAATGTGCTAGCACCAGTGAAGCTTCAGTTCGAGATATAAAAGCTTATATCAAAGCTATGGTCTATCATTCAAGACCTGTCGGTGGAAATGACTCCACTAATAGCGTATCTGCACCCGTCACCTTCCAAATGGATGCAGAACACTTGACTTAATTCAACCAGTGATAATGCCGATTTCTGGGATGTAGGGGATATTTCACGGGGCAAAAACTCTACCTTTGCGTCATCTGGTTGTTCACAGATCACCCAGAGCTTTCCAGACTGTTCAGTGCCGCTGTTTATAGCGGTTTGTTCTTGCTTATTGTTGATGAGTGCTGTGTTCAACCAGAAATTTGAGGAAGTAAGCACTGTTTATGGACCAAGTGTTTGGTCGGGTAGTTTTGTGTCTGGATGGATGATGGTTAAGAGGGTCGATGATATAGATGATTCTAGTGTAGCTCTTAATGGCATCATTCCCGATTACGGTAGCTTCACCCTCGACAGAACTTTCTTCAAAGACTTGCAACACTCGGTAGGACTAGTAGATGTATTCAAAAACACCATCGAAATTAAGGAAAACTATAAAGCACTTTCGATGCAATTTGCTTCCATCAGTCCTTCCGCAGCCAAGTTGTCATCCTGTATGCCAATGGTTCCAGAGTTGCTGCCATGTCCGGGCCAGAATACAACATGGGGTATTGCGGTTCATTAAATCCAATATCACTTGCTGATGTGAATAGCCGCCTCGCCCTTTCTCCCTCCAACTATAAATCCAGTCTTATGCGACTGTATGATCAGTTATCTCGGCTGCCTGGCAGCCCCAAGCATTACGGACCTCACGTTGAAAAACATCAATGAGACCTGGTGTTCGACAAACTCTAGTCTCTGCATGGGAATAAGATCTAATTACACCTCAAGGGCCTATGGAGCTCTGGGTGTATGCAATGACCGGCAAAACCTTTCCTGATCTCTAAATATAAGAGATCGGAACAGCAGAGAATGTTCTAAGATGACAACTTCAGCAAGTATAAAAGTGCCAGCAAATACACATTCCAGCTGCCATGACCTTTTGGCGAAAGCGGGCTATTTGGGAGAGCCCTGGAGACGTCAATATATCCAAAGGTACTTGTTTGGAACTCTGAAAGATCCGATGCCAAAAGTGGACCCTCAGCAAAACTACCGAATCACACAATTTCAGGAATAGTCACCGGCGTGGTACGTGCCGCCCTGGCAGCTGGTTCTTATGTTCTCTGGTGGATGCGGCAAGGAAAGCAACGAATAGTGCCCATAGGAGATGGTGTCGAAGTTGTGCAACCGGGACACGGGCGTAGAACACACGTGAGCTTTCGACTGAAGGCCGGAAATCGGAATCATGGGCCCATGACGTGGCGACTGAACTTCGAGCGTCGGTTTCCTGGACACATGAGCTTGCGCATGATCTGGTGTGCACGGGAAGCGATAGTTCGGATATTTGTGAGGTGCCTTGAGCTGGTTCTCGGGGAATTTGGGGAAGATATCCTGGTGCTGGATGTGAAGAGAGACGGAACAGGAGAAGGGGAGAGGGCTCAAAGGTGTTGGAATGGCAGTAACCTAACAATCCGCCATTGGTCGAGTGTGTGATGATAGTCCATGAGGCGGCTCGGTGTTTTGATGGTAGTAGCCTATGCTGCCAGCCTCTTGTTCATATCTACGATACACTTACGAAAATCAATATTTGGGACAAGACCTAAACATTTACAGAAAAGATCCATTGGTCACCCATGAGAGGAATGATAAAGACGAGAATTTGATTAAAAGAGATGCGTATGGCGCGTGTAAATTTGCGGATATTTTGGTAATGCTCGGCTATCAAGCAAGATGGGCGGGCTATGATGATAGCAGGGACAATACCTGAAAATTCATCTTATGTTGAATTTAATGATCAGGTTCATGATTCGAGAGAATACAATAATAATATTATTATTATATTTCATAATCGATGTATGCCACGCCCTATTTCCCATTGGATACATGTATTCAAAATGGGTGGACATTTTATTAATCCAGAGACGCACAACAGATATCAGGTACATGAGTTTGTATATCAAATTCAATAGAAAATAGTAGTTTTTAACACTAAAAAGTATCCATCCAACAAGAAACTAGACTGGTGATGCAGTCAAATAGATATAAAAGCTCTCGAGACACAAAGTTCCAAAAAACAAGCGGATAACCCTCCACATTAGGACCAAGATAAGTCCAGTTCGGGTATTCAGATTTTTGCCAGTACACCACCACACGCCTTCTAAAGACGCCATTCAATTAACCAAAACTTTTGGCCCAGGATGATCAGCGCGGATGTAAACAAAATATCATCATCATCATCATCGGATCAACACGTCAATGGTATCCATATCCTCAAAACCGGCATCTTCCACCGTCCCATCCGGATCCAGCTGATCACCATCAAAAATCAAGATGATTCTCTCATTTGCGGGAATCTTATTGGTGCTTCGGAATCCATCGACCAGTTTCTGAATCGTCGTCGTGGCTTTCACATAGGTTTTGAACTCCTTGATATCTTTCGATTGTGCCTTGAGCACCAATCTCATCTTGGTAGAGGGCTCTGGTGCAACTTCTTCAACAGGTTCGTCATCATCACTACTGATTTCTTCCGCCTCAGCGGCCCTGCAGCACTCATCCCAGAGATCGTTAGTCCATGCTTCCATATGTATCCTGCCACCATTGAAACCGTCGCCCGAGCTGTTGAGATCGCCATTTGCGTTGAACCCTAGATTCAGAGATGCGCATGTCATAGAGTCGAATAGTCTCTTATTTCTCCATGTAAGCAAGATCGAATCTTTTAATTCTTCCGGCATGCGCTCCCCCTCCCATTCTTGTCTATCGCACCAGGCTTGTCGGACCTCTCGTAATCGTTGGTGAAGTTTTCTCTTAATAACCAGATTCTTTGTGTTTTCGAGCCGAGATGAGATGAATATTTCCAGGACGGGTTCGCCTTTTTGTTTGTCTTGGAAGACATCATCGTCTGCCGTATTGCGATTTGACTCATGATTCTTATTTGCCCACTCGGAATTACTTCTTTGCTGTGCTAGATCAGCGAGCCTCTTGTTCTCTCGAGCCTTAGCCAATAGTTCCGGAAACTCTTCTTCGGAAGATACTGCTTCGTCATCATCATCATCGTCATCAATAATAGCTATTGCATCGGTAGAGGCTACAAGTGGAGAAGAACTTCTGCTAACAGTTTGCGCAACAGGTGCGGCATCATCGCTATCGCTATCGCTCACAGATACATAAGCCTTCCCAATACCTTCCTCTTGCTTACTCTTCTTATTTTTACTTTGCACGTCTTTAGCAAAAGGCCCCGTTAAAGTTGTAGGTGAGCGACGCTTCTTCTGCGGGGATCCTAGTTGCGACTGTCGACTACTGGCAGATAATGAAGACTCCCTGAATTTTCAATCAGCATACATCATTATCACGGGACAAACCATAAATACCTAGCCTTGAACTCTTCCTCTTCGGTCTCACTGCCCAAATCATCCAAATGCGCATCCCCATTCAGAACTTCATTCGAAGTCTTCCTTCTTTTGTCGGATCTGGGGCTCGATGATGATTTCTCCCTACTCAGTGATGAGCGCTTTCTCTCCAAACTTGCAACTTTCTTCTCTCTCTTTATCTCTTTCTCCTTAAGATGTATGGGGAACAAGTCTTTTGCGCGACTGAAAGCATCGGTGTGATTTTGGCCGGGTTTTAACACGGGAGCTTGTGAAGGAGTTAACTTCTTTTTGAAAAGTGAGAACTTTTTCTTGACAGGAGGTATGGATGCGCCAGCATCTAGATCAGCCATACTTTCTTGATGCCTGCGTTGACTTTATCTACTTTGTTGCTGTGATTGTCTTGATTGTAACCATGAATCTAGAATCTAGAATTTTGGTGGGGTGCCAGCCTGCATATTTACTGTAGAACTACGCTAAAAGCCACCGGTAGCGATACCAACCGGCGCCTTGTTCGTTTTTGTAGTCCCGCGACTGTACGAACCAACCATTCAAAGTGTTTTTTCGCGCAAATAGTTACATTAAATTCATATTGGGTTTTCGAGAGAAGACATGGAGAACGGAGCGTTAACTCAAAGCGAAGGCAAGGATCCTTCATCCTTTCTGTCAGAAATTATCGGCTCAAGAGTCATTGTGAAGCTCAACAATTCTCTCGTCTTCAAAGGTTAGCTATCCCTCCTGACGTCGTATCACCCCAAACTCACATGTTTGCAGGAGAGCTACAGTCAGTCGATGGATATATGAATATTGCACTGGAGAAATGCGAGGAGTGGGTTCATGGGAAGAAGAAGACAGTTCATGGTGATGCTTTTGTGCGGGGCAACAATGGTGAGGATTCTTCCCTCTGGACTTCATGTTGAAATGAGTAGCTAATTGTGCTTGTATTCTAGTCATGTACATCTCTGCCGACGACTCTGCTTAAATAGCACAACGGTGGAACAGCATTGGGCGGGAGTTCTGGAGTGCTATACAGGAAGGATCCTTTTACGAAATTCATGATATCCAAAAGTAGATGATGACGCGATGCGATGCGGCAAAGCAAAAGAAAATTGGCAGGATTACGTGCAGAATCATATTGATGGATGTCTCAATATTTGGAAAGCGTTGAGATAGAACAATGGAGCAATCTCCGAAGCTATCTGTGGCCATCTATCTACATTTGATAATCAAACCCTCGAAGTCCAGAAGAAATAGGTTTTACCATGCAGCGCAACCTCGCCTTTCTCATTGCGCTCCGCATCCATTCCCTTCAAGGACTCGAGAACCTTCTGCTTCACCTGTTCTTTCTTCTCTGGCTCCAGCACAGAGATCGTACTCAACGTCCCAAACCTATTCCAAATAGCTTCGTCACTTAACCATACCGTCCACGAAACATGGTCTTCCCCAAGCGGCAACGAGAACTGAGGAAAATCTTGCGTGAACGTATCCTTCAAGGTTTGCAATGGGGTGGAATCCAATTGTTCCTCAAAAACTTGTTTCCATTTTCCGTGACGGAAGCGTGGGACTCCATCTTCGCCATGTTCAACGATATCCTTCAAGACCTGTTCCCATTTCGTTGTCGTTTCTCGACCATCTCGGGGCGAGTTATCTGTATATTTTCTGATTAGTAATAGGATAATAGATACGATTCTGCGACATCCATACAATCTTCTATATTCCACTAAACATTCAATTAGCATCTCAATATTCATCTTAATAATTCAAGACCTTCTTACAATCAAGCCAAACGCCCCTCCCGGTCTTAAAACTCGATGAATCTCCTTTAAAGACTCTTTAGTAGCAAACCTTAAGCGATCAATCAGTATACAATCTCCCCCTTACCGCATATCCGCCTCCCAACACTCACCAATGCCAAGACTAAATCCCAACTCCAAGTCAGCAAACAAACATACATACATACATCATCACCGATTATCCCCAACCCCGACAGCCTCTCACTCACCTGCGAAGCAATAACCGCATCCGCCCAACCCTCCTCGCCCTCCATCGCCGCAGCATGACCCCCGACAATCTCCACCTGCCCCTCCCACCTGCCCTCATTCCCCTTGCCAAACTTCTTTCCCAAAACCTCCTTCATATCCCCATGAGGTTCCACACATCTAATCTCAAACTGCTCTCCCCTCTCCGCCAACAAACTAGTAAACTTCCCCGTTCCAGCTCCTACATCTATGATCCTACCCCCTTTCACGTTTTCCACCCCAAGATTACCAAGGAGTTTGGAAACGGCTTCCGGTGGGTAACTGGGGCGATGCTTATCATAGCTTGAGGCGTCGGAGAAGCCGTTTAGAGCTTCGGCTGATAGCTTTGACATTTTGAGAATTCTTGTGCGATGTATATATCGCTGTATGTATGGTTGGTTGATAATCGCTTGGCGATATTGAGGGTGTATTTATTTATGTTGTCATTTGATCCTACGTCAGTGTTGTGCGAGCGGGAACCGGCACCGTAAATCGCACTTCAATTACACAGTGTGGGGAAGATATCTATGATGTGATATGCAATATAATTTAATTATTGCGCAAGAACTACCCAGCATTATTTTGTGCCAATATGTATTGAGAAAAGAACAGTGCTAAAAAATTAAATCCACGATTAATCCATATATCTCCAAGCAAGATCCCCCGCTCCTAAACGACTATCTATTACAATTTCAATTTCACTATATTCACCTTCATGACCGATCTCCTTGGATTGGCTAGACCAACCTCCAACCCCTTCTCTAGTATGGGATTCCATTAGTCAAAAGCTGGAACTGATCGTAGACTCCAGTCGAATAACTTCCGTAACTCTTCTTGATGAGATTTCTCATAAAATCCGCAGCCCCAGCTTCCGTCTTCTCGAGTACAAACCTTTCCCTAAAATGCTGGATGGATTCGGGTTTGAAACAAGGAAGACCAGAGTCCATCATAAGCATAACGAGTTGCGACAACTTTTCGGTGTATGGACGAGAGGCCAAAAAAGCCTTTACGCACAATTCTTCGAACCATTTGAATGCTTGATGCTCTGTGCTTCCTCCCATCACGGCTACCATTTCTGTTGTGAGTTTGAATGGTGCTCTCTCGAATTTGACACCACCGGGTGCTATGTCAAAGCAGAACCCGAAATCAATGTGTAGGATATGACCGGCATCATCAATCATGATGTTACCGTTGTGACGATCCTTGAATTGTAACAAGAAAGAGATGATTGAATAAGCAGCCATACTTTTGACAAAGTTGGCGCGTGCTTCTTGAAATCTAAGGGAATCCTCGTTGCCATATTTGGAGATGAAGTAATCATATAGACCATTCACAGCTTCTCTTCCAAGCATATCACGAGAGATTGAGTTTGGCAAAACGTCAATAACACCACAGCCAGGTGCTGTAGCAGTGACACGGTAGGGGAAAACGTAAACATCGAGCCCAACGTTGTTGAAAATTCCACGGAAAGCAGCAATCATTTGAAGAGCGAGAACGTCTTGACGACAATCATCACCAACCTTGAAAATTGCCGATTGCCAGATTTCAATAGAATTGTCGTTCGGGGTGCTTCCGTTCTTGTTAGTCTCCTCAAGCATGTCATCTGTGCCTTCCATGTTATCACCTATGCTTTTCTTGATGCGGAAGGTTGCCATATATGGTGCTTTAGCATGACTTTGCAGGGGCTTTCCAGACTGTCGATCGATACCAATTACCACGCCATCAGGATTACTAGGGAGGTAGACTCCAACCTCCACTTTGATCTTGCGCAATTCTTCCTCAATTTTCTGTTTCTTTTCTGGTTTGGGCCGTTTGATATATGGCTTCAGCTTGCCTGAAATGCTAGTAACTTCGTCAAAGAATGTGAATTCGCGCTCATAGAAAGCTTTATCAACACCCGAGAAAGACTCTATCATACGATTCATAACTTTGTCGAGTGTAGGTTTAACAACATCAGGCTAGTCTGGTTAGTTTGATACTTTGAGACATACGAGTAACTTACAATTTGAGAATCTTCATCTTTGAAAGCATTGGCCTTCATATTCCAAATAATCTGATGTGCAAAGAGTTGCGAGAACTTGGCGGTTTCGACAATGTATCTCTCAACATATCCCAAGTCATCATAGCGCAAGGTTTGGACTATTTGTGGCACGTAAAAGAATGTAACGTCAACCGAATGACTTTCCAACGCTCTCATAGCATATTGAACAATGAAGGGGTGGTTTCGGTATGATGGTAAGAAATATGTAACGGCGGATATTGGATTAACGGGAGACCAGTAGAGGAGGTACTATTTTTATCAGCATTTTATTAATCGCCCTTTGTATACCACGTACCTTCATTTGGAAAGCCACGTCAGATGGTAATGAATCACCCAGCAAGATATGCACGGCTTCAGGCTCCGATATTGCCTTATCAGGAAATTGAAGCAAGAGCGAGCGGATATCATGATGTAACCTCACTGAAGGGAATCTGGAAACAAGTTGTATAGCCAAAGATGGGCTTTCGTTCCATGCAGTTCTCAATAAAGCAAGTAGTGCTGCCTCATTAGGGCCACTTTTGGCAGGAGTGGGGACTTGGATGTCACGACCTGACCGTAAGGGATCAAGCCAGACATTCAACCTTATTTGTTCACTCTCTATCAAGACATGCAAAAGCTCCTCCTTTGCTTGAATCAACTTGAGCAAAGCTGTGGGTTTAGAACCCACCATCGTAACACTCCGGAACGCTACAATGACGTCATTCAACAAGCGAGTCTCGGCTTTTAGTTGAAGACGGTTGCCACCAAATGACCACCGAGGAGCAAATGTAAACCAACTGAGAGCAGCAGAGAGAATTTTGTCCTTCAGTCTACACTTTGAAGGGAAATCAAGAGCAGTAGTATGTCTTAAAACTCTCAAGCCAAATAGGACGATTTGAAATCTGATCTCTCGAGCAAGAGGATGCCCTGTAGAACGCGTCAAGCTATCTAGTGTTAAGTTCAGGATTCGGAGGAATGTTTTCTCAGTATGTGGGCTACCAAGGCGAGTTGCGTTGAAATGACTGCTAAGAAACTGAAGAAGTCGCATGTGAGGAGCCAACATATTGTGAACTGCCTGCTGCTTCTTGGCTAGCACTGTTCTATCACTAGGTGCAAACTCCTCCTTGATGTAGAAGGGATCCTGGTGACTATTTTATGTTAGCTTGAGAGAGGATCGGAGTTGTCATACTTACATGAACAAGCCATTGAAAATTCCCACTCCACGATGTGAAGTCAATTCCCATTGTTGGGCAATCTCCATTAAAATTCTAGGCTCCATTCTGGGGTTCTCATTTATGACACCGAGCCACAAAGACACTCCCAGTTTGATTGACTGCTTAGTGAACATGGCGAAGGGTATGGAAACAAGGTAGCGTATGATTGCACACTCATCTTTGTCACTTCGGCAGAGCAAAGCCGCAGCTCTCCTCAGTATATCACGAAACTCGCCAATGGCTATGTGCTTCTTTTTGTGGATCTGCGCTTCGAGTTTAGCCAGAAGTGTTACTGCGTCATCACACTCTTTGTCAGATTTCGAGGTGATCGAAGCCCTGTGTTCATCGAGATGCATGAAACGCAGCCATTGGGCGTTGTGGTCCGGGAGAGCTTCTGCATATCGGTACTCTTGCCTTGTAGTATATTGGGCAATGAAGTCTGAGGCGGTGTTGATATTACATTCTCCATGGCGATCAATCGCCTCAAGTCTCTGGTCCATACTTGGGATAACTGATCCCATCTCTGAAGCAAATGACCGTCCCAAAGATATATGACCGTAAACGCCTTCATCATCATATTCTGAAAGGTATGTCTGTAGCAAGCCTTTTACGTCCGAGGGAGCAATATTAATAACTGCTGTTACCCAGTCTTTAGCCTTCTTGTATAGAGCATTAAGTGTGCGGCGACGGAGGCCATAATCATCAGACAATTCGATACTTATCTCTCCTTTGACAGAGGTAAAGGAAGATCTAAGGCCGTACTCATCGGTCTCGGCCTCCAAACAACTCACCCATAGAAGTGACAAAAGCTCGAGAAGGGCAAATAAGGAGGACTTTTGGCAAAGAGCAGATGGGACATCTCGTATTATTCTGTCCGCACAATTCATAGCAGCCTGCTGCACTCTTTCAATTCGATAACAGCAACCGGTAAATATTGACGCCAATTGCTTAGCAACATATGGCGCCGAAAACGTTGGGTTCAAACCCGTTAGAGTTTTGCGCAGATAAGTGTCCATCACAGCAGCTGTGACTGCTTCCATCGTGCTGCTCATCTCACCTCTACGCATACTAGGCTCAAGAAAGTATGTTAGGGCTTTACTACAATCACCAGCATCAGCTCGTAACGTTTCTACTAGATAGGCAGCCTGAAGGAAGATGACTTTGCGATAACTAAGGCCTCCAATCTCTCTGGCTCTAGTAGGAAGAAGGGCTGTGAGTCGTCTTTTCTGTGTCGCTTCATGATCCTGACTGATTCCTCGGCGTAGCACAGTATTGAGCTCAATATCACTTTCCACTTGCTCACCTCGTTGCTCAGCAACAAGAGGTTTGGAATGGAGCGCCAGTATACGTAATTCTTTCAGGTACACCTGACCACGTTCAGTGTTGGTGGTGAAGCCATGGACAATAATATTGAACCAAGCATCCCGTACCAGGGATAAAACCTCCTCGCTGAGACTATTATTGGAACCCATATTATTGGTAGAAAAGAAGACCGCTAGGGGCTGCAACAACTGTGCAATTTCCTTGGCAGCAGCTTCTACATCAGCCTCACGTGTGTTCTGCCCTTGATGGACATCACCTCTACTAATTATATCCTCTAGTAAGTTCTCGAGATATATATCATATAAAGGAGAATCTTTTTGCAAATGAGAGGATAGAAAGTTCCGACCTTTCATTATCTAGGAAGAGTTAGATGGTGTAGTATTCTGAAGAATCTTTATGGACTTACAGCATGGAGCATAACTTCGTTGTTTTTGATGACGCCCAGATGCGTGATTTTACCATAAAGCTTGAGCAACGAACGGAACTCCAGAGGTCCTCCGCTCAAGGATAATTCTGCAGCAGCTGTGATGATGCGAGAATCGACGTGTTGGTTAATTTTGTCAATTTTCTGTAGAAGCATCGATTGAGCCAACGCAATTATCTTAGCATCTTCGCAGTTTTGGGCAATAGCGCAGATAGCTTGTACAACATTTCCATATACAGCAGCAGTTTCTTCTTCTGTGAATATCTCCAGAGATATAGAACTACCGTTTGAGTTCTTGCCGTAGAGAGTTGACTGTGCAGCTCCATCCAAGGCCAAGTCCCCACTGGGCCCAGAAGGAGTCCTCTCTGGATGACTTGCACCAGAGCTGAGAACATTCCCTAAAGTATAAAGGGTTGTTATGACGGCATCCTGAGATAAATTATGAAGGACATACGCGAGGCATGCCGAAGCTACCACAATGATATTCCCTTGTGGATTGCCCTGCACAATGAATCGTGGGAGAAGTCGGCTGACTTCTGGTGCCAATTGTGGAGCGAGTTTAGAAACCAGAGCCATGGATCGAAGAACAACATTGGCCAATGTCTCATCAGCCATTTGAACGGGATCCGCCAAAGTATCCTCAAGCCAGGACATGAGTGTTTCGGGTTCAACTTCATCGTCACTTACATTTAGCATTGCGCAATTCAGATAGGTCGTTATAGCACTTGCTTTGACTGAAAATGCAAGTTTTTGTTGCCAAGCAGAGCCCAAACGAAGGTAATCTGCGCTGTCTTCAAGAAGACTTATTTCTCTAGTGGCAATATCTGCCAAAGTGTTAACAGTATCAGAATCATCTTGCTCGTTACGGGGCGAGTTTGGCCTTGAAGCCTCGAGACGAGACATTAGTACGCTTAGAATATCACGGCCCCTGAGGCTGTCGGCATCAACAAGCAGCAGTGATGACCCTGCAACCAGTAGCCACAGAAAGCTCCGCTGTAGAAGCATTGCTCCCAACGGCCTACCAATAGCTGCATAATGACGGACATATCTTTTCCACTCTTTTACGTGGCTGCTCTGGAGATGGGTATTACGAATAGTCGAGAAGGCTGTCTCTATTGCCACCAAAAATCCTTCTGACAATATCGTCTTGACACGGCCACATAGATTCAATCTTTCCCTTGCACTCCAGAAGTTGGCCAGGGAGGCTGCTGCATCCAAAAACCCCAAAAGGGACATCGTTACGGTTGCAACATGGATTGCCTCCTCAATCTCCGTAGCATATTCTGAACTGACTCCGCGATTTTCTGTAGCAGTTTCGCTGGCATGTACACAGTTGTCTAGATATATCCATAGCTTTTCGGAGATGAGCCTTTGTAAATGGCCATGTTTGGTACCAATGGAGAGAAGGGCAGTGGTGAGATTGTAACTTAGTGCTTCGACGGGGGATGGCTCGATCGCGCGAAAAAAGGGGGATTGTACAAAAAGTTGCGTATGCGCCTCAAGAACATATGGGCTCAACTGACTGGTGAGTTTTTCCGCGCTATACGTATTGTCGATCAGAGGGGCTGCTTTGCATAATGCTAGAAGTACTTCAAACTCTCTAATGTTCTTCTCCGGGTATTAGCATCCTGCGGATGAGGCAATGTTCCTTATTCGTACCATAGGAGAGCCCGCCAGGGAGCCCGAAAAATCGTTGTTAACTCCATTCGTACGCCCAGATAACTTTTTATGTCCAGGGGAAACGCGGCAGAGCCGCTCAAGATCAGAACCATCGAATTCTCCAGTTGATGACGTCGCAGAGAGCTCAGCTATCTTCGCCAGCGCATTTCGCCGTATGCTTCTTGAGAGACTGTGACCGAACTTTTAGCATTTGGAAATGATTTAGATACGATTGTATATAAGTGATATTATTCATACCTGGCCATGTTTACTTGTAAATAGCAATTAGCTACTCGCGCATGATTAATTGCCGTGAATTATCGTGTTTGTCTTTTGAAGTTCTGGTGATACATGTTCCGTATAGCTACCCCTGCCAGAAAGATTGGCGCTAGCAACTACCTATCGCCAGGCTGAAGGTCGACGCGACATCTACAGCGAGATATCTTTGAACTACAAACCTCTACACTATTTACCAAATTCCTCCACAAAACTTAACTCATTTCGACGTCAAAGATACCCAGGTAACATACTCAAGATGGCCATGTTTAGTCAAAATCCTTTAATGAACGGTCCAAATTATTCGTTCAATCAAGCTCCAGCCAAACAAGGTGATGGCTTCACACAGCATCATGGTTTCTACCCGTATGTAATAATTTGGATTTCACTGGCCTTACAAAACTGATTTTGGCTTCAGATACACCGATAATGGTGGTTCTACTCTCGCAATTTCAGGTTCCGACTTCACTATCGTCGCTGGCGATACCCGTTCCACATCCGGATACAATATCAACACAAGATACCAACCAAAAGTCTTCAAGATTGGTGGCACAACCGCTGCTCAAGATGATGCGACCCTCGTTCTTTCTGTTGTAGGCTTTGCTGCAGATGGTGAAGCACTGAAGGAGCGCCTCGATGCAATTGTCAAGATGTACCGTTACCAACACGGCAAACCTATGAGTGTTAAAGCTTGTGCTCAGCGATTAGCAACCATTCTATACAGCAAGCGATTCTTCCCATATTATGTTACCGCTATTCTCGGAGGTTTGGATGAAGAGGGTAGGGGGGCAGTTTACAGTTATGATCCTGTTGGAAGTTATGAGAGAGAACAGTGCAGGGCCGCAGGTGCTGCAGCCAGTTTGATCATGCCTTTCTTGGACAACCAGGTCAACTTTAAGAACCAATACATTCCAGGCAGTGGAGTCGGGCATGAATTGGCGGAAAGAGAAAAGGTTCCATTACCTAGAAACGAAGTGGAGGACTTGGTTAAGGACGCCTTTGATAGTGCGGTAGAGAGACATATTGAGGTTGGTGATGGCTTACAGATGTTGATCATTACGAAGGAGGGAATTGAGGAGATCTACAAGCCATTGAAGAGGGATTAAGGTACTTCTAAATGGAGTAACGATGCGGATTTGTATTACTAGCAAGGCATGTGCATTCTCAAGCGGCTGCCTTTACGAGACCAGGTGTTACTTCGGAATTCATGAACTCTGCCACGACATTTAAATGCATTTACATATAATTGTTTGATGGCACATTTAAAACTCAAAAGCACATTGCAGACAATAAGAGCTCAGGTGGTTATTGGTGATTAGTCGCAGACGAAATCGAATCTTGATGGCATAAACTCTTCCAAGACCAGTATATCTCTATCAAGGTAATTATACAAATAATCTTCCATGAACAGGCCATTCATTCAAGGCCAATGTCTAAGTTCTTATCAAAGTCTGGAGTCCATGTTTCAACCAGCCGAGGAACTTTATACTTAGCAAGTGTCTTCAATAGAGCAGTATTTCCATTTGATCCCATCACAACACCACCTTCAATGGCAGGGGAACAGAGGCACTCGATGTCCGTTGGAGAATCGCCATAATATACTGCTTTGGCAGTGTCATCGATTCTCCAAGATTCTAGCAACTTGACCATGGCAAAATGTTTTGTGTCCGATGTTGCCAAGATAGTCTTTAGTCCAGTCTCTTCAAGTGAATGCCCTCTTATGATACCATCTTCATCAGCTGAATTTGCTATGATTGGAACATCAATATTCTTTCCCAGATACTGCTCCAAAACGCCTCTGATAAAGTTCTTTGAGAAACTAGCCGAGACGATCCCCCAAGCACCGTTTTGCATCTCAATCTTCTCCACAAGTTCCTTAAAACCCTTTCTGATTTCCACCTTACCTGACAAGACAGTGGCCTTGCCCTCATTTACCCATTTCTCTTTGGAAATTCCTGCGAATAGACCCGAAGTGCTGACTCGATTGAAGCTTCTCAATTCTACATCTTTCAGGCTTCTTAAAAATCTTATCTCATCCTTCAATGTTATCCTTTCGGATTCTTTGGGAGTGTACTCGACGTAGTGTTTATTGGAATCGGCCAGATACGCCTCAACAATTTCATCCCAGATACTGTTGAAATCTTTCCCCTGGGTTTGCTGATGGGCAATTCCAATATTTGCAATAACACGAATGGTGTCTTCAGTGGTGATTGTTCCGTCGAAATCAAAAATGAAATGAGTATATCCCACGTCTACCGGCCGTATGGTTTCATTCAATGGCCTGTGTTCTGCTTGGATGTCTTTCTGAATGCTGTTTTCTCCCATGGCATAACAGACACAGGATAGCACTGGTAAAGCAATTACAGAAATTGCAATGGGACAGCCAAATGGCGGGAAGTATGATTGAAACTTCATACAGTAAATGGTGTTTGGATTATCATCCAACTCGAACTTACCACAAAGATGATTTGCGGCAAGTCGCCAAATTCTAGCTAGCAATCGTAATCTCAGCTTGGTAGGTAGTAACCTTCCAAGGTTACTACGGAGTACTACGGGCGATTATTGGGTAATAGGTAGGTAAGATCTCGAGCGCTTTGTCACATGATCAGACACTCCTCTAGGATGCTGCCAAGCACCAATTAGAAGCCTGATTACCTAATCGGCGCCATGGAACCACGCACCTCGGACCATCCTCATCTTCTCTCCCAACAACCTCAACCAACTATCGTGATCATAGAATTGGACTTTGAACATGATACTGCCGGTTCGGAAGCTGGTAAGTGAACCAATTGATCTATTGGATCTGAATTTCATCATATTGTTGAATCATTCTTACAATTACCACTTATGGGAATATTCCCGTCAATTCTGGCAAGTTTCCAGCATCTTCCAGCATTTTCCAGCATTTTCCAGTGATTGCTTCATGCTTCAGTGACCTGATTTTCTACCCCGCATCTATTCTTTGTAATTCTATTTGCCCTCAAATATTGAAATGGCGATTCTAGAAGATGCTGGCGCTCACTTGCATCTCGATTATTATATCATCATAGTAATTTCTAGCATATACCAGAAGTCCACCAATTCAATATTTAAAGGTAGGCTGAGTCTCTGAATATCCTCTTTTCTTTTCTCTACATCAACACAACAATCATCAATACAATTCATGCAATCCTGCTATCGAACAACTTCAAAACTCCCCATCTCAAGAACTTTAAGAAAAATCCTTAAACCACAATCAACTACACGCAAAATGTCTTTCTTCCCAAGACACTACATCTCCAACGAGGCTTCCTCTTTCCACCCCCTCTTCCGTCTTCTAGACGACTTTGATCAATACAGCAGCGGTCGCAACAGCAACTCTCATCAACACCGCAGCAGCAACTTCACGAAGACATTCACTCCCAAATTTGATGTCAAGGAGGTCGGCGAGGTTTATGAACTTCACGGTGAACTTCCAGGTATCGAACAAAAGGATGTCGAAATCGAGTTCGTCGATGATCAAACACTAAACATCCGTGGCCGCACCGAGCGCTCCTATACTTCCGGCACTCCACCAGCTGGTTTCGTTGAAGATGCACCCAAATCTGGTGCCATCACTGAAGGCGGTGAGACCAGCGAACACAAAGACAAAGCTCATCAACCAACCGTCGAAGACGAAGACGCAACTCCATCTACCGCTGAGACCAGCACCGAAGTTAGCAAAGCTAACGCTCAGAAGCAGCCTGAGGAACCTGACCACAAGTATTGGGTTTCCGAACGTAGCGTTGGCGAATTCTCCCGATCTTTCAGCTTCCCGGTTCGCGTCAACCAGGATGCGGTTCAAGCTAGCATGAGGAACGGAATTCTCAGCATCGTTGTTCCAAAGGCCAAGAAGCAGGAAAGCCGCAAGATCACTATTCAGTAAATCACAACTCTCAGATTATCTGACCACGCCTTTACGATTTTACGACCGAATTGATGGAAGAAAGCGAGGAGTATTCAGTATTATTAGCATCGAAATTTGCTTTTCCGAAGGATTTCGTTATGACGTTTTAATGGAGGAAGGAGGGATAGGTTCAAATGAAGATTGATTCGGCTCTGAGTAGGGTAATGGGAGATTGCTTTTGAGGAGGAATTTCACATTACTTTGCGTAGAGTTTGACTTTCTCTTTCTTGCGTTACTTGGCTTTAATCACACAAATTCTGTCATTTCTGTAAACTAAAACTTAATAAAAAGGGCAGTTTTTATTAAAACTCTGATGTCTATTCAATATTTATGCTTGTGTGAAATATGTGAAAGTGACTGTAAAGCGCAGGCGTGAAATCAATGAATACTTGTACGACTTGAATATATTCTGGAATGCATTCAAATACAACTAGAAAATATCGCACCGTACTTCAAAATTATAATACTTACTACCTACCCACAAGGCTACTTCCCCAATTCCAACGACAAAACTTTGAGAACTCTACTAATCAAACAGCCATTACACAACACAGCATGCGTGCATACCTGTGCATGTTTGGTGTTCGATCACCCTATCCATACTATTGTTCCATTTGATATCTCCAGTACATGATGCACCTGATACCTACGGAGTATATCTTCCTTTGGAACTTTGCGACCTCGTCAAATATGCACTAATCATGCCACATTATATTCGCCACCCACACACACGTTCATGCACACGTTCATGCACACGCAAGCCTTACCTATCATATCCCATCCCAAGCCCGAACTTCTGTTTTCACGGAGCGTATTTCCCTGACACCTTACCCCCCAAAAGCCCATGATATCAAAAAGAATACGGTAGACTTGTGGAAAATCCCATCGTGTTAAGCACAGCCACGTTTCCACATCCGAGATACGCCATATCCCCTTTCAATGTTTGTATACGGGGTACCTACTGTAGGTTACCTAGGTAGTGACTCAACACATCGGTGGCCACCCGAAGGAAAGATAAGACATTCGCCACATTCATAGAACCCGTATAGACCCGACAGTGAGGATGCTGCCTGCATGCTGCCTGCTGCTACGAAAACGATGAATACCGTATATCAAAATACGCTGGCTGAATTAATCACAACCAACATCCATCCATCCATCCACCCATCCATCCATCCATCATCCTCCATCCAGCATAAAAGGGAGACAGGTTTCCCAGCCCAAGACGAAATATTGCACCATAATCATTACCCGACCGCACACCGAAAATAAGCGAGCCCAAGTAAACCTTTAAGGGGAGCGCCAATTATTATGACATCATAGATTTATCATCTCGCTCATCGCATCACTTTGTGATTTTACTTTTTCCCTTTGATAAATAGAGACAAGCACATCGTATGCTCTGTATACTGTAGTGTGTCAAAAGCTAAAAAATAAGGATACGGAGACAAAAATCAATTTTCAGGACCATCTCCCCTACCCCTCCTCACCAGAGACAAATGTCAAATGTTGATTGAGTCGGGGTGTATAAATATGTTGAATATGATTGATCATCGAATCCAATACACTAATCATAACTTCACTCCTCATGTACCAGCATAGATATAGTAAACGACGGAATTTTGGCTGGTGCAATAGCCATTCCTACAGTAAGGTTGACCAATAATGACTAATCCTAGCAGACCCATCAGTTAACATTGCTTAGGCTAGGGGAAGGGGGGTAAGATAAATATGTAGCAAGGTTTGCATTTGAGTTTGAGAATGGCAAAATGCCGGTGTGTCAGTGATACAGTACTTACATGTACGACTTGGCGGGGAAGGGTTCCCGAGGGCTTCTACTATAGTACTATCTATTGTATATGCATGGATGAATGTTTGTGTTCAGGTGGCGAATTTTGGTATCTTTTTTAGCTGGGTGAAGTTTATTCCGTTACAGTAGGTAATAGGTAGGGAACAACCATTTAAAGTTTGGGGAAAGTTGAATCGATTGATCGCTGTACCCCGGCTCCCCGAGCAATGTTTGTACTCAAAATAATGGGCTCATGATAAACCACGCAATGAATGTTGGATGGTAGATGGATAGGTAGGTAGATACTTGAGCTTTTATCTAAATAATGATAACATGACAACATGGCCGAAATAGCATGACCATATGCATGCATGCAAGCCATATCAATCAAAGGTAAAAACCAAATGCTGAATCCCAATCGTGATCTGTAAAACTCGCTCGCTCAATCTACTCAAATATAATGCCCCGCCAAGCCAATTCAATTCAACTCTTGAATATCGTGACTTGTAAGTCATCAATGCATCGCTTGATGCGCATCAACGTCCAGGATATCGCTCAAAGAGAATGTTGTCCTGCATGCATACAATGATGAAGGGAAGCACACAAGCTGGAAGGAACTTTTCATCATTTTCATAGCCAATGTGATGTCCACATCAACCACCTGTTCCTTAAACTTAATTATACGGACGCATCTGTGGAAAACCGCCAGGGGGCATTATCTGTATGGGCATCGGCATCCCCTGCATCTGAGGTAAATTTGGGGCAACAGGACTTGGAACCCTATGAAAAAGCCCCACTAATCTCTTCCCAATACTAGTTTCCAGCTCCGTTCCATCCCTCGCAATCTTCACTTCGCGATTCGAATTCCATGGGTTTCTTAGGCCGCGCGTACGATAGAATGGCAATCGAGTGGTCGATACCCATTCAAGCTTGAACGGTTTACCCCAAGCTTTCGAGGGCGCTTCATCACCATCGCTCTTTGCGCTTTGTGATCCCTCGTCTTCATCAGCTTCTTCTGCATCCTCACGCTCAACTTCCCAGAAGATAGTTCCTCGTGCTGAATCATCGATGATGCGTCCTTTGGGTGCAAATTCAGAAGCTGGGGTGGGGATTGCTTTGGGAAGATCAGGGTCTTCGATGGTTTGCGCTTTAGGCGCGAATTCGACAGCTGCTGCAGGATCATCGTTGATGGGTGAAATCATACGTGCATACCCGAAATATTCTCCTGATTTGTTCGCGGAGAATATTAGGTATACATTATCGGCCGTCTATCCCCATCTGTTAGTCGCTCTCGGTTGAAACTCGGGTACACTAACCTGGTATGCTTTATTCAAAGCTTCTTCATTGTGTGTTTGCGTCGCCCATATCCCATTTCGCACACTTAATTCTAAATCCTCTACCGTAAGACTCTTGACAACAAAAAACTTGTCCTTCGAGAGCGGTGAAGACTCGCTATCCGGATCCTGTGCCTTTTCATTGGCCTCTTTCGAAGCTTTCTCGTTTTCTGAAACAGGTGATGGAATTTGTGACGGCTGTGGGGGTGTTAGGGCTGCTGGGCCTGTGGGAACAGAAATACCACCGACAGTTCCAACCGAAGCCTTTCGAAGCCGGCTGACAAGGCGTACAGTTTGAAACCTCGAATCATGAATTTTGAGTTGCGCTGCAACACATGCAGGTTCATCCTTGAAATTTGCGAAGGCGCAGTTACTCTTGGAGATTAGGAATAGCGACTCAAGGCCAACTGTCTCTTTGCAAACGTGAAGTACGAGGCTCATAAGATCTGTCTGTGGTGGTAAATTTCCAATCCACTAGATCGTAAGAAGGTCAGTGATCGTCTATGAGGAAAAGTTTGTGGAGTAAATCAAGAAATGAAAGCTGTTTTGGCAGGTAAAGAGCAGATATGAAAATCGGATTGAAAATTAAAGTGTAAGTTGTGATTAGATCGTGTGGAATAAAAGAACTAATCATGCTCACAATCGCGTGCCCTGGCGCATATTAGTTAGTTCTGGTAGTCGTCCTAAGAAAGTTGAGTTCAAACTAAGGATTCAGATTAAACATACCACTTTGACGAGGCTTTCGTGGAGGTCCTCTGACCACTGATGATTGCGTTGGGCTGGAGGCTATGAGTTCTTAGCTTCAAGTGCCAAATTCCATTTTCACAAAGTCAGCAGCTTACCACTATTTGGTCCTCCAGACTGACCTGTCATATTAACAAACACATCGTTGCGATTTTGTGACATAGGCCGGCTCTCGCTAGAGAAGCTACCGCGCTGTGGATATTGCGCTCCAATTTGATTTCCTGTAAAGATTTGACCTTGCTGTCCAAAGCTACCAGATTGTATATAATAATGCGATCCTGTTTGTTGTGGTTGCGGTTGTCCCATATAACCTTGACCAGCATAAAAGTGAGGGTTGTTCGTGACCATTTGCATGTGCTGTTGTTGCATCTGCTGGTTTGAAGGATACACTCCGTATTGTGTCTGGTATGGGTTGGTGTAGGATGAAGCGGTGGGCGGAGGGCTTAAGATACCTTGGTTCGCAAACTGCATCTGATACATGAAAGGCTGGGGAGCACCTGGGCTCTGGGGAAATCGTTGGCCATAGCTCTGGTAGGACATATCTGGTAAAGTAGCACCTAGTGTTGTCATGTTGAAGGATTCCAGCGTCCCATGCGACATGGGAGGTCGAGAGTATGGAAAGTTCGGAGCATAATTCGACGGACTGATTAACTGTGATGCGCCGTTAGAACCTTTCCTTGAGCTGTCCTGTTGAAGCTCCATTCCTACATTCTGCGCAGAGTTTTGCATCGGAACTTGTGAAGTATTGGGGAATCCGCCATCATTTGGTTTGGACCCGACGACTGGTGAGTCTCCCATGGGATTGTGGTTTATTGCTGATACGTTTCGATCTGTGACAAGTCAGTATTAGCGAGCAGTTGAAATGTTTCCACGTGCCAATCACAACTTAAAGTATAGAGATCGTGTGCAAGATGGATGCAACGGATGGTCAATAGAGTAGTGTATGGGGTTTCGTGGGGGAAAGAGGGTCTGCATATGAGGTTTGATTACAATGGGATTCAAAATTATAACTCAATTTCTGGAGTACCTTCGAGCTCGAGACCACTTCAAATACAGGTGGATAAAAGTTGATATAAGGTTTATAGCGAGTGTGGCAGTACTTTGGGATTAGCTGGAGACCAAGTTGTGTGGGGAAGGCAAAAGCAAGGGTTCAATAGTGGCTACTGGTTCGGTAGGGTTTGACGGAACTTAAAGCCAAACTGTTCAAGCCTAGAATGGGAAGGGTATGTAATGGCGGGATAGGTAGATGCGAGCAGTCAGCACAAGCAATTTGGTACAGAGGAGCTTGTTTCGATGCCAAGAATCCGGATAGTTTAAACTATATGTGAGTTTTTGCTCTTCGGTGTCTTCGTCCAGCGATAGGATGATGGGTTGTTGGGCCAGTTGCGAAGGAAAATGTAAAACGAGGGACTTGAAGGTCCAATTGATCTCAAGTTGACGTTCTATCAGGCTGGGAAACAAAGGCCGCGCGGGGCATGAAGGGGTCGGAACGTTTATATGTGGCAGTGATCTCGTCTTTCCACCAGAGAGACACCTGAGGGCGAGAAGAAATGGTAGAGATCGTCAGGAACAAGAAGGGGGGCAAATATCTACCCGTACTCAGGCAAGATTGTCCCTCAACAGGTGCTATCGGGCGATAATGCAGAAAGCACGAAGCATGCCCCCATAAGAAAAAATCATTAATTACAAGCCACAGCGTGGTTCACAAACCCACCTGGAGGTCAGAACGACTAATTGTTGTTAGCCTTAGCTTTCTAAATCGGATCATACATGGATGGCATAGAAGTTTTGCATTTAGTAGTTAGCATAGACATAGGATCGGTGCCCAGGTAGGCGAATCTAAGTCAAAGTAGGAAGGAGAGTGGAATATCAAAATGCAGTGGAGTTGGCCTGATACCCATGATGGGATATTGATTGCTGAACTTGAAGGCCGCTTTTAAAAATGGTAAAACCTTCATGGCATTTATAGATTTCCATGGCTCGAGCGAGTATGATTAGCTAAACTGTAACAGGGAAAGGATGAAAAAACTATCTGCCCTGGTGTATGATCTTCGCCTATGGCTTTTTCGTTCTTGCGGATGAACCCTTGAGGACAGAGACATGCCAATCGGGCCAACAGGTAGGGCATAAAAGGAGTGGCGAATATTATTGATTGGATGAGGGCGCAAAGGGAAGTGGCTGTGAAATTTTCAGTAATTATTAGATGGACAATTCTTCACTTACCTAGGCATTGATATACCCGTGGACACAAGGACAACCCAGTCTGATGTTCTTTTGAGGCCCTTCCAGAACGACTGTTCGAACTACTGTTCATATTTTTGATCTTTTTCTTTTCTTCTGAAGAAGTTCCTGGCACTGATCTCATAAGGCAATTATCTCAGTACTCGAGTATGCTTTTTTCATGTCTCTAGTTAGCCAATGCTAGAAAGAAGAGTATTAAATGAGTTTTTCGCAATTTGATTTTGACTTGATGGATGGACCGTGTATGAAGGAAGCCATTGATGAAATCAATGGAATCATCTCATTAGCAGCTGCTAATGAAGCACCATTAGACGTAGCGGGCCGAAGTAGATTGAGCTATATCGTTCTTTCCCGCTGCCAAATCTCTAGGGCTGTTTGTACTCTGAGCATCAACCAGAATGTGGTTAAGATCTGAAATCATAACCCTGCTTGCTCCTAAAAAGCTATGAATATCATTATTAGAAAGTATAACATTGAAGAGCCCCGCGACCACCCGAAGGTGCCTATTGAAATATGAGACCAATAGCGCCTGAATCAAAATGAAGCTCAGTCCTTCGTGATTTGACTTTCTGGATCCTTTGGCAGTGAGCATACAGTAGTGCACCTAACCCTACAGATTCAATTCTCTCCGACTAGAAAAACTCTACGGATTCGGACTCGGATACGGATATATCTCCGCTTACCTGTTCTTATTCAAGAACCTAGACATCCGGCCATAGCCGCATGTCAACAACTAATGGTATATCTAGTGAAACGTATGGGTTATTACCAAGTGCTATACGGAGTAAGTACCTGGGTATCGGCACATACTTCATGGTTTACCTAATTGTTGCTACTATCTAGGTATCAGGCTGTCGCGGTAAATGCAAGTATCCAAGTTGAGAAGTCTGTAAAGTTATATGTGGATGAGAACTAGATCTTCCATGGATATCACAGAAAATTTAACCACTGATATCATCCTTTTAAACAAAAGCATTCTCGCGTAAATAGCGGTACAGGATTACTGAATCTAGTAGATACAACATCAATCCTCGAGGGTGTCTATCTGCAATTGACTAAAAGTATACCGTTCGGTGTTACTCATATGTATTTCATATGTCATGGATGACAAGTTGCTTTATGGTTTGCTATATATCCAAGGAAATGGACCCTGAATCGTCATTGTGGGGAGAAAGGATGTGTGTCTGAACCATCAAACAAAACTTGGCAAAGTACAAGTACAGTAAAAAGTATTTCTCGGTAATATATTCCGTAGTAACCTTAGAGGGCGCTAGTTCTACTCCGATATAATCATTGGAGGACCTCGGGTGGATTATTCTACCGATATTCCCCCTGAAATCACATTTCGTACGATGCAAATGTATATTCATCCTTATTCAGACTATACAGGATATAAGTCGTAACTAACGAAGCCTCGTTGGCCATGTTACTGTACGATGCAATGATTGAGGCTTGTGTGTTCGTCATGCTTCTGCTACAGGAGAACTCTTGAACTTGGAAAGCATGGTCTTATCCAGGTGCTTCCACGTCAAAGTAGCTTACGCCACACTGGGGCTGATATGAAGCATCTTAAGGTTATGATCAACGACATACCAGCCCTATCAAGCAAACGATCAACCTCATTAACTTCCATGATGACCTGTGTTTACCCCCCGGCGTGTTTACAAGAACACGCACTCATGCACAGTCATACCATGTTGTAGCATTTATACTCCGTAGAGCAGCCCGTCGCTTGAGCCAAAAGAAAAAGGAAAATATTACCGACCAAATAGTACTTGCCACCCAATGCTGCTTTAGTATGAGGGAAATCATCGTAGTGAGCATCAACTATAAGTGCTGTGCTCCTCATCGTGGGCCTCAACACGAATGACTGGCTAGACTCCGGTCAGGTCAAAATGGCTTGTCACTTAGGCTGGGATAAAGGGCTTTCGGTCACACCAATGATCAATGCTGTGTTGAATATTGATGTCAAATTCAAGTTTGTTTTAAAGACATTTCATCGTTTAGTGACGGTAGAGGGTCAGGGCACTCATATAGGAAAACAAATATCATCTAAAAAGAATGCTTCCTTCTGAAATTGAGGTATCCAAGCTTGGGAGATCATCTAATTGTCAAATTTGAGTTGGAGTTTTGAAAAGTGTTAAGAAGCATTTAGGTCTAAATATCATTTGATTGTCACATTCCAATTAAAACATTGGAGGATGTTGTATACTGTATTCTGAGTTTGACATGCCGTTGGGTTTGTGCATCGTGAGGGGCCAGATGTTAAGTACTAGGGCTGTTCACACCGGTGGAGCAACTAAGTACTGCATTCATGGTTCTATTCAACTGCCCAGTCAGAGTGTACTGAAAGCAATTCGTGCCTGCGCGTCTTCCAATCATGCATCGGAAGTGTATATATGCAATGTGCTAACCCGTCAAATATCCGCATTTGTCCAGGCATTGTGGGATTCAAGATCAGATGCAGCAAAAGGATGCCCTTCAGATCAAGCTTCCCTGAATCCTAGTATTCTTCTTCAGTGTTAGGGTTATAGAATTTTGGTTTGAGTGATTGGGCAATGAACAGAGGGTATATCACTCAGCTCCCATCACGCCACGCATTTATATCACTCAGCTCCATCACGCCACGCACTCATAGAGAGCAGTTTTTGCATCGCACATTCACGTTTCCCAGATAACTTGTTGTTTACCGCCTATCACACTTCAACTCGTCTTGATCTTTGATGGCCTATGGCCACCTATGGCCTGTTAGCAAAAGTCTAAACCCTTCCCTAGTACGGCTGACTGCATGATACTAGGAAGGTGAAAGCTTCTATTTGCACATATCATTGGTCCTCTCCCTGGCACCCGACTGGACGTCTCTCAGGCTACACCGTTGTTATACAACAACATATGCATGGTCCAGCTTCAAGCACCAGGTCTGTGGAACAAGACGCAACGAGTTTGAAATATTTCGATGAATCTAATATGGGATTCAATGATGGAAAACGTTGCATCGCCACTACCCCTCCCGCTCCCCACTCCCCAGACCACTTGTGATTTCAAAAACAAATTAGACCATTTTACATTTCTTGCTATCAAGCGCATGGCTTATTTATCATGGTATCATTGGACGTACGGAGCTTTCCTCCGCCTATTATGGTTCTGTTGGTCGGTCTGGATTCCTCATGATCGTTCTCATATGGAAGAGACCCACATACGCTGGCAGCTTAAATTACGAAACTGTCATCTGCTCCAGGCAGTTTCTTTTTCAAAGTGGATAAACGACCTTTTAGGGCATGGCTTTCTATTTGATTTAAAAACATGCTTCGTATACTGCAAAAGAGATCGCAATCTGCTTTGCTTCACAAGGGTAAGGGATTGATTTGTATGTATGTATTAAAGCCACAAAACCTCCTATCAATCCAGCACCAGTCCAGTCAGATTTGATGCTTTCAGCAAGATGTTGAGCATTAAGATCAACGAATTCAATGCCGTTAGTCTCGGTAAAGCCCCAGTATTAGAGAATTTGGCAGTTCCATACGCATGCCGGGATAACGTTTGCCCCACAAGGACGTCTTGTGACAGCTAAGATGCCCATTTGGTGCTCTCACCGTTTCTACTACAAAGGCGGCTTCTTTGTGGCCTTTGAGTTCGATTATATTCGATTCGTGCGCCAATTTGCCTCACGACCATTCCCCTCCCACCACGGCCTTCGAATCCCCAGTCTCTAGCTCAAATCAAAATCTAAAGGCATCATCATTGAGACTATGCCCGCAGACCTATCTACTTCCTCGGAATATCTCACCATTCGAACTACCGCTTCAACTACCCGCAGACTCCCAATAATGACAAGTGTGCTTAATCGACATCTATAAGAAGATAATCATCGGTATCATTAGCTTCCCATCCGAACACTTTGTTTAACAAACAAGTTACAGAGCTCAACATAAGTCCTACGTTGCCAGTTCATATACCGATCGCCTTTCAGTGGCTCGCGAGAGGGGGGGTAGACTTCGCTAGATTTGCGGCCACGGAGTCACCTCCTTTGACTTCAACTGGATTTGGAAAATCTGAGCCCAGCCGAGCTGTGCAATACAAATCTTGGGTTTATTAGGGTCACAAAATAATATGAGTGAATATGAATATAAAATGGAATGGGTTGAAGAATTATTAGCCTTCTAGTTAAAATTAACTCAAAGATCAACAATTCGATTCAATCACTAATCAAATTTACTAAACCCGAGGTTCTTCAATCCAAGGCTGGATGTGGCTCTTAGTCAGGGCTCGATCGTGAACATCGTTATCTCTCATATATGGTGCCAAGAGAGGAGATGGAAGCTTTGATGATAGCTACTTTTATGGATAATTTGCATTACATTTCTCCCTTGCGATTTTACTTGCAAAGGAAGAGGCACTCGGGGAATACACAATCATTGGTAGTTAGCTGCATCCTCTGCCATGGTTCTGAGAACAAGTTCTTCGAATTGAGATCAACTCCAAACCCTAAGTCTTCAAGCCGTTTCAGATTTCCTCACCAGTACAAGTAGTACCAGGGCAACCTTTGCCGCATCCCAACTTCGCAAGTTGCAATTGAGGGATTAAAGCGTGTCTCATCGTCTGCCTCGTACCAGGAATGCTGAGTCGTGTTTGAAGTCACGCTGAAAGTCATGGAAACTGAGGGCAGGAACAATGGAATTCTGTTTTCGTTGC
Source organism: Monilinia fructicola (assembly GCA_008692225.1). Taxonomy (NCBI): domain Eukaryota; kingdom Fungi; phylum Ascomycota; class Leotiomycetes; order Helotiales; family Sclerotiniaceae; genus Monilinia; species Monilinia fructicola. The sequence continues at coordinate 4,031,035 of VICG01000001.1, read as the reverse complement.
CTCCATACACGAACACCACGAGGAGAGATGCTGGGTTCTTTCGGTGGAACACGAAAGAAACCTAAAACCTTCTGAGTTGCATTATAACCAATCATTCTTTCACAACATCCACAATCCCGTCGAATTGCGATGTAGGTGCAATACTGGCCTGTAAGAAAAAGAAAGCAATCCAAGATATCTGCCTACCCCCAATATTCTCAGTCGCTCTCCATCTTTAATTTTTGAATTCCCTCCTCATTTACTCAGTGTCAGATCTGTTTTTGACATGAATGATTGCATCCTTGACGAGCCACAAGAGATGAAAACCTCCGCCTACCTATGATTATCTACGTGTCAGAAATATCCACCTTTGTTCTGAAATAAGTTATTAGGATACCTTTCGCAATATCACCTTATTGTACTAATTTCGTGGAGAATATGATTTGCAAACCATTTCGAGTTTTCGTCTGAGTTTACCCAAAATGCATATCCATGGATACATATGTCACAACGCAAGCTAATAATTTATATGTCAATACATATCGTCTTCTTCATTTCTGGTTATATCACAGACGGCTTGGAGGTGACGTGAACGCCATGCATATCTGGGATAGTCACTCGGTATACTAAATAATGTAGAATACATTCCTTGACTAGTATTTGGTCAGCACTTTACCAATGTTCTACAAGAAAGACAGCATGGCGAAATATGTAAGCGTCATCGAGACGCAGTAGCTTTCTGGAGAAAAGGAAGATAGAAAGGGACAATGCAAGTAGAACACCCGCACTCTCGAGTCTCTTTAACCCAACAGCCGCATTGCATTACTAGTACACATAGTGACTATGAATCCTTCATATTATCTCCTTCCAGCTCCGTGAGGGTCCAATACGGGAACAAGTAACGCAGTTGATACTAACATGAATAACGAATATCGTAAGAGCGACCTCAACTCCAAATCCACTTAATCCGGATTCAAAGATATACAGATGCACATGTCGCTTACTCGCCCCGGGATTTCCTGGCACATTTGAAGAAAAAAAGACGTCATGAATCTCTGGCATCTGCAGACTTGCTCCTGACAGCAAAAAGTAGACATCGTTTCCGCCTTCTTGGGAAACGAGGACTGATAATCCACAAAATTTCTCAAAAATACATTCATTTCGCATCAGAAAACAAATATCCTCGCCTACCCAACGCCACAGTTAAACTCGCTTAGCAAATGCCATACATATAATCAAACAAGTACAAGACTTCCACCAAACAGCTCATCGATCCCACTCTGTTGTAGTGGTTTCTCACTGCATTGTAACTACCTTCAGGTGGGTGAGGTTTTTGATGCGTCGATCAACTAACGCCTCATTCAAGAGAGGTCAGTTGAATAAAATCACTGAGCCAAAGCGCGCATCAAAGTTAGCAGGTAGTAATTAATCCCATACCAGACTGTTTTCCCGTGAATAACTCAGGTTTTACCGTCTTGAACTTTGACTTACTGGACAGTTTCTTTTTTTTTTGTCTTAGTTGAGGGCAAGTGAATTTATTGTGGAGATGAGATGGTGTTTGTGGGATGATAGACATGAGGTGCAGTGATAGTTGGGATGAGAGTCAAGGCGAATGTCATAGTTGATATTAAGACTGCATCACAAAACCAGCATGTAGGAAAGCTTGGATCGCCTTTCAAGTATTGATGGGAAGTATTGAGGAAAGAAAAGTATCTCCACAAAGAGTGTATGCAATGACGAGTGATGGGATTTAGTAAAAAATTGAAGTGAGAAAACTGCTTCTGAGGCTGATGGGCAGACGTATCCGAAGAGTAGAAATTTTGGTTCTTTTCACCCACCAACCAGCTGGCTCATATTTTCATGAAGGTAATCATGCTCCCCTGGCTTCATAACTTACAATATATAGCAGGAACTAAATACATACGGTAGCTCCACTGCTAGGGCTTGGATGGATAGCCGGGCCCTTTGCAGAGAATGAACCAAGACGTGTATACATACGGATTACATATGGTATTGAGATTCCAAATTCGATTATTGGACCGAAATAACTGGGCCTGGTTTACTCTGAATGTTCGATTCTGAAGATAATTGGGCTGGGCAATGAAACATGGACAGGTGGTGGTAACAATGTAGCACTCTGAAGATTAGGCGTTTTGGGCAAAAATATCAATCCCTTGATCGTGGGATTTATGATAAGATTGAATGGGAACCAGAAAGAATAATTTCAGTACTCATATAAAAATCAAAATGAGCTACTCTTAATATTTCTGCTATATTATGGTCCGCTTTATCTTCGTTACAGGAAGAAGCAGAATCACAGAGAATAAGAAGCAATTTGATATGGGGTACCGAATGCAAAACCAAATAACAAAAGATTTTTAAAATACCGTCTTCGCATGAAAGTTTCACTGCTAGAAGCCGTTCGGAATCTATGCAAGTGAAGTTCTCCCAATGCTCACCAAGAACAGATCTCATCCACAACGAAACCACTTGAATTTCTGTAAAGCGGGAATTGACTATCTTGAAACAGTAAGTTTTAATGCTTCATTCCCAACAGTGAGGGAAGCATCTCCAGTACTCCAATCGTGCTTACAAGCCACAGATTTATAAATATATATGGGTTTGATACTCTCGAACACGATCGTTCGATGATTAATTTGGTGTATTTCGAGGCAAGACTGAGAGATTTTCACCACGCCATCTAAACTACTAGGTAGCCTTTCGAAGTGGAGTTGTAATCGTAAATTTGAAGCATACTAAATAAAATTGGATGATCCCTCGCCTTATCTATCTTGAACTCGTGAGACTCGATTAATGTTCGTTCTTTGTCATTCCGAGTGATAGAATATTTGTTTGTGTTGATTGTATTGATTTGTACTCGTACTGGTAGATGTGTCGTAAAAAAAATATCGACCCAGTACTAGCCCCTCGGTTAGCGCATCCCACAAGAGAACATTTTGATATCGACAACTTCAAGAATCGTATTTTTTACCCCATCGAAGACCCCAGCCTCCCCGCCTCAACCACATTTCGATCATATATCTACAAATATGGCGCCAGCGACGCAGCAAGTCTTCATTGACGGCAGTTTCGCCGACTTGGCACAAGAGTTGGCCGAATACCTTCAAATCGGCCCAGAAGTTCAACCCCTCCTCGAAGGAAACCAAAAGGATGAAGCCCTCAAGAAACTCGTCACTGCTTCGACCTCATTGAACTCTTCCCCAGAGAAAGAATTTACTGCTGCATACAATTTATTGGTCTACCTTTGCGTTCAATCCCCAAATGTCAACATGTACCTTCCTAGAATTTGCGACAACCTCGCCAGACCAATCACCTCATCACCTTTGAATGGACCAGGCCTTGCGCTGAATGTTATGACAACAATTTTCAACCTTTTACAACCAGATAATGATACCAGATTCCATGTTTTCCAAGCTGTTCTTAAGCTCATCAAGACCAGCGGAAATTATGAGATGTTGCGACCACAGTTGAAGAAGTTGGACACCTGGATTACCGAATGGCAGATCGATGAGGAGGACCAAAGAAAACTTTTCGAAATGATCTCAGAAGTTGCAGATGATTCCGGCGAGGAGGAGTACGTTTCAGGTCGATTCTGGAGATTCGAGTATCATTTACTAACTTTATTACGTTTAGGCAATCATATCAATACATTCTCAAAGCTCTCCGCACTTTCGACGGCAAGGACGAGCAAGCAATTTCCTCCGAAGAGGCCCAAAAACTCTCAATCAAGGCATTAAGAACTGCCCTCCTTTCCAACACCCATTTCGACTTCCACGATCTTACCTCCCTTCCCGCCATCCAAGCCCTCAGCGATTCCCACGCAATCTACTCGGAACTCCTCGAAATTTTCGCCGAGAAGGAGCTCGAGGACTACAATGATTTCCAGGACGAGCATGATGGATTTGTCGAGAAGGAGGGCCTGGATAACAGCAAGTTGCACCGCAAGATGCGACTCCTTACCTTGGCTAGTTTGGCCGCCTCGACCCACACCCGCGAACTCGAATACAAGCGCATCTCCAAAGCTTTGCAAGTAGCTCCTGAAGATGTCGAGATGTGGGTTATCGATGTTATCCGAGCTGGCTTGGTCGAGGGCAAATTATCACAACAGAAGCAAGTTTTCCTCATTCACAGAACCACATACCGTGTATTCGGCGAGAAGCAATGGCGTGAGGTGGCCACGAGGTTGGATCAGTGGAAGGAGAGCTTGAGAGGTGTCAAGGAGGTCATCAGCAGGGAGAGACAAGCTGCCGAGACTCAGAAGGAGAAAGAAATCCAGGAGGCTGACAAGAAGGTTTCTGGTACGCAGGGGATGAACGCCGGACGCAGAAGGGATAACTTGGTTGAGATGGGCACTGATTAGAAAATCAACTCATGAAAGTTGGTATTAATTCATGGATTGGTCTCAAAAAAAAAGGTTCCTCGTTTCATCGGCGTTCTTAGATGTTTGTACAAGTGGCAAGGCAAATGGTTTGCTTTAGCATCTGGTAATGGTGTAGAAAGGACATGCATTATTTTCATGTTCACGATGAAGCCACGAAATCAAGCCATGCAAGAAGGAGTGAAGTGATGCGAACAGAGGAATATTGAATGAGATGTACATTTGAACATGCCTGATGCTGTATGATTTCTACGAATATACAATGAGAATGAAAGGGTGTCTACCCCAGGTTCATATTACAATGTGCTGTACTACTTACTGTACGCCCCTTTTCATACTCTGTATGATATATTTTTGTTTTCCTGCTCTATATTCCGGATTATGCACCCTCCCTTCCATACATCTATACCACCCCCTTCTCCCCTCCCCCTTCAATACAATCTACCCATATCTAAATCCACGCACCTAAATCCCCATGCAAGCCCTCCCTAGAAAGTCTTCCCCAACTTCTCCTCCAACTTCTGCTTGGTCTCCTCATAAACGCCCGCGGGAGTCTTCGTAGCCTGGACCCGAATCACGCGTCCCTGTTTCTCAAAATAATCCACGACGGGCATACTCGTCTCCACAAACACCTTGAACCTCTTCTTGATACTCTCGGCATTGTCGTCGGTCCTCCCGCTCGTCTTGCCCCTCTCCAACAACCTCCGCTGCATCTCCTCCTCCGGACAATCGTAGAACAGCACGTAGCGCCCCCTGCACACCGACTCCTCAAACTTGTGCGCCTGGTCCAGCTTCCGGGGGAACCCATCGATGAGGAACTTGCCCGTGCCCGACGGCGACTTGGCCACGACGTCCCGCATGGCGTTCTCGAGCAGCTGCACCGTGACCTCCATGGGACGATGAGCCCGTTCTTGATGTAGTCTTTGATCAGGTCGCCGAATTCGGAGCCGGGGCGCTCCTGCTCTGCGCGCAGGAGGTCGCCCGCCGAGAGGTGCGTGAAGTTGTAGTCTCGGACGAGGTTGGCGCACTGTGTGCCTTTTCCTGCGCCGGGGCCGCCGAGCACGAAGAGGATGGTGACTTTTTCCGGGGAGAAGGTTGGGGTGGGTTTGGGGGGGGAGGGGAGTTGAGGGGGAGGCGGCGTCATGTCTGGTGGCGTGTCAGAGGATGCTTTGGATGGAGTTGAGTATTTTCTATAGGGGTGGAAGGGAAGGGGAAATTTGGCAGAAGGTGGATGGATGGATGGATGGATGGATGAGGGAATTCTTAACATGTACGAATAAATAAATCAACGAGCACAGAGTCTCAAAAGAACCCCAACCTAGTCCCCAAGATCATCTAATCCACAGCTATCCCATGCCATACCAATCACACGTCACCAACCATCCCACCAATAAACACACAAACACAAATCAAATCAAATCAAATCAACATACCAGTACCAGCTCGACTCCTAACCATCAACGCATAAGCACCACTCCCCGCCAATGTAATCGCCACAAACGGCCAGATTTTCAATGGACCATTCCGCGGGCCCCCAGTATTCGCATAGCCCCGCGACGGATTCGCAAATGGGGAGCCGTGGCCGCGAGCTCGAGAGAGGTGGTGGAGGCGTGAGGGGGTTTGGAAGAGGCGCCGGGAGAAGAGTGGGAGTGGTTGCGCCATTTTTTGCTGTGCGGTTCGGTGCGGTGCTGTGCTGTGCTGTGTTGCGTTGTGGTGTGGTGGCAGTGGTGTGCTGTGCTGTGCTGTGCTGTGTTGTGAGGGCGTTGTTGGCTTGCAGGTGTGTAGGAGAGGAGGGAGGGAGGGAAGCTTAGCTTAGCTTAGCTTAGGTAGCTTGCTTATTAGCTTCGGTAGGTAGGTAGGTATGTGGGTATGTGGGTAGCTGTGGTGGATTGGCTGATTGATTGATGATGGATGGATGGACGATTGATGGGGAATTATTTTTGGGCGAGCTCGCGTAGGGGTGAGGTACAGTACAGAACAGTACAGTACAGACGACCGCACAGGACGTAGGTGCGTGCCGGTGCCGGGAAATTTGACGACTCCTTTTCCCTCCCCCCCTTGTTAATCATTTCCCCAGAGATATATAGGTACTGGGTATCTTCATTCGATCAATTGCGTCGTGATCCCATCGACGATTCCACACGCGTACCATACCATACCATACATCTAACGGTCGTCACGAAAATAATCCAATATGGCATATCAGCTACCCTACCCTACAACGCCCAAACCTTGGATTCCAGACGCGCAACGGCCAGCTTGCATACGTACCTACCATGGGCTGGGGCAGATAATTTCGCGATGAGAGATTGAGATTGATTTCACGAGTGGTACGCAGCACAGCACAGCACAGCACAGCACAGCGTATAACACACAGCACACACACCACACCACACCTGCACTCGACGGCCGCTCTAGCAAGTGGTCGAAAGCTCAGAATGGCATTGCGAGGAGCTTACGATGGGATATATGAATCGTGCATGGGAATCGCGAGGGAGGAAGCGTGCTGGTCAAGGTGAGGAATGATAGACTACCTAGGGCTTCCACCAATATACATATATATATATATGTATGTATACGTACAGGTACCCACCAGGGAGAGGATATTTAGTGTATTTGGATTTGGGTATGGATGATGCGTTTAAATCGGACTTGGGTAAGTAGGTAGGTAGGTAGCTAGGTAGGTAGGTATATGGAAGGGCAGGGCGTGCGTTCTTGTATCCATCTCTTTGATATGACGGCGATGCACCCCATCCCATCCCATCCCTTGAGCACTTTGTGTCGATTGCTGTTGCTTGGCTGCCATGTATATGGGGGTTGTGATCGTATAGTATGCGTTTTGTCGAGATTGATGGGGTTGTGCATTTGGGGAGCCTGTGACGCGGGGTAGATAGAGGGTTTGGTGGAAATTCGCGGGGGGTGGGATGGGGGATGTGATGTTTGTCTTGTGAGAAGAAAAAGAAAAAGCTCCAATGAGACTGTTGTTGGATATACTTAAATTGGTTGTGATTTTTGACTGTTGAGAATGATCGGAACTTCGACGATTGCAGGACCGAAAGGGACGCGACTCAAACAGGTTGGTTATGAAGCAAGCTGACTATGACAGTGAGGAAGTAATATGGGGAGGTGATGAGGTGATGGGGAGATGAAAAGTATATTCATAGCTCCTGGCAGCTGGGGGTTGTCAACAGGTCTTCTCGCAATCAAAGTTTACAGAGTTCAAATCCACATGCACAAATCAGAGGATTGGTCGATTTTAATTTGTAGCATTTCACGGCACTTCAAATGGACAGCGTCTTGTTGGTTTAATTTTCTTGTTATGAAGTATCATATGTACAAGAGAGAAGTCGATGACAAAGCCTCATCCACATTCTCTGCAAAAGTCCCGCAGCTCATTATGGAACCAAATCAGCCATCCAACTTGCTCGGCAAGTACAGACCACACATTAGGGTATCTCGTCGCTGGTCAGGAATTAAAAAGTGTCGTTATGCCGAAAGATCGAAAAAGAAAAAGTTTTGACGCCATCATCAAAGATCCGGACGCCATTCGGAGCTCGTTGAGATTTAGATCAACTGTTTGTTTGTGTTAGTTGAATGGATAGATGGATATACTGTGGTGAGAAAAATCTTACAAGAGCAACGGCTCCAGCAACAACCATTCCGAAGGCGGAAACTTCAATGTGACCAGCGGCACCAGCGAAAGCAATTGGGGAGCTGGTTCCGGTAGGAGAAGTAACGACTCCAGTGGAAGCGGTTGGGGCAGCAACACCGCTGGGGGAAGCAACACCGCCTGGGTTGGATGCAGTGATGCCAGAGGACTCTCCAGCGGAGGAACCAGTGGGTGCAGCATAGCCTGGAGCGGAGGAGCTTGGGCAAGCGTAAACAGTGACGGTCCTATGAGAATCATCAACATTGACCTTTGAAGTAAATTTCGGGAAGTGAGGGAAAGGCACTTACTCAGTAGCAACTGCGACGGAAGCCATGGCGGCAACAGTAAGGGCGAGAATGTTGAACTGCATTTTGATGATAGATTGAAGGTGAAGGGTATTGAAGTGGTTGAGAGATTGAAGAAGGTGGTTGAGAAAGTGAAGAGGTTCTTTGCGTTGGCTTTTGTAAAAGACAGTGGAATTGCTATGGTATTAAAGAGTGTAACTGATCGATGGATAGAGAAAAAAAAAGAAGAGAAAAAGTCAAATTGATGATGAATAGCAAGCGACCATATATACACGCGTCTAATCAACAGGCATAGAGATAATCATGATCGATATCCCGGCTTATTTCCCCTTTGATAACGGTTCCCCTGCTGCTCCACCATGAGTGAATCTCCCCCGACCCACTTGGCGGGAGATTTGACATGGTAGTGGACAGAGGGAGCATGGTTGAAAGGCCCATGGGTGGTACAATAGTCCTACGGCACTCCGGCTACGGTTGGCTTGCTTTTGCCCTCTCATTTCTTCTTCGGTGAATCGTAATGAACTTTTTTGATGAAAGAATGGACGGGCTAGATGTCCATGGGGATGACTGGACTGGTTTTGACGACGTGATTGGCTAGATTTTCATAGGGATGCTTGATCTTGACGACGTGATTGGTTTTATCATCCATGGATGGGGGGAAAGGTATATACAGTAGTGCAATAGTACTCTCCCCCCCCCGGAATAAATGTTAAAGTATGGGTCGGCCCATATAAATCTAGCAAATAGTTTTTATCATTGGACCTCGATTTTGCCACAGCTCAAGGATAAAAATTTGCTAAATTCCACCCTGATTCAACTAAAAGATCAAAATCTGGCTTGTGCAAAGGATTATAACCAATCAGATAAAGCAAACTGGGGAGGATCCATCAATTAACATTTATTCCGGGGGGGGGAGAGTAACAGTACAGTACGGTCCAGTACAGTGCACTTGTCAGTACCTGCTTAATCTAGAATGCTGGCTGTTCTTTTGCATATCAAATCTCCTGGTCTCGATTCTCGTGGTCTGATTGGTTCCCGATGGATACTATCTATCTATGGCATCCATCATCCATGGATTAACTTTCTGATCACCCCATCCATGCTCTCGATGCTCCTTGAGATGGCTGGAGCTGGAGCTGGAGCTGGACGTACTACGTACTCTGTGATTAGTACTGGCGGTATTGAACAGAACAAGATTGTTTATAATTATTGTTCATCAAAGTTCGCCTATTGACTGATTGATTGCAATCTACCGATTGTACTCAATTTCCCCGTGCTTGTCCGAGTGGCGATTGATTGACCCATTCTGGATGGATATCGTTTTGTCGGTCTATGGGTGGCACTGGCACCGGTATTGGCATTGGCACTGCACGGGAGTATTGGCACTAGCATTGGCACTGGCGCTGATATTGGCACTGGTCTTGGCATCACCGATATGAGACAAATATTGATAGCAGCCAGGATAATTCGCAAGAACGAAGCCTTGTTTCTCCAGAGATCCCGAAGAGGAAAAAAAAGTTATTCCATGTTTTCATCTTTATACTCTGGCATCACACGGCAGAGAGGGGAGTGACTCCATGTTGAACTCTGGCACTCTCCTCGGTACTCCGTACTGTGCTGTGCTGTGCTGTGCTGTCACGATTGCACTTCCCGCCCCATGTAGTCAATATTCAGCGTTGATGTCTACAGGGGATATCTTTGTATGTAGGGACTCGGGAGTCGGGTGTTTTTCTTTTAACCATTCGCATCATATTATGGAACTTTGATGTTATCTTCTTGGGTGCTGGTTGTTAGCCTCCGGTTTTTCTAGACTGATAGTCTGGTCGGGGTTGATAGAAGGTGGAAAACGTTATATATTTAGAGAGAGACAGACGTTTAGTTTTATTTGGCACCCACATTAATAGATAGCCCTAGAGGTAGGTGAGTACAATAGGTTTAGTATATACAAAAGGTAGATGAATCATTTAGATTTGTTTTATATATATACACAAATAGATGATTAGAAAGCCCTAGAGGATATAGATAGATATGGATATGTATAAACTAACTCCAGGGCTACTCGTGAGTCGAGTCGTGAATAGTCAACATTCTTTTAATAAGCGATTAATAAGCGATTAATAAGCAAATACCTCCAGCGGCCTACTTGTAGGGAACCACCCAATATACCTACCTAGGTAGTAATAATTACGGAGTAATACCTTTCAAGGTATTTATTTCAGCATCCCAACCTAGGGCTGGCCTAACCCAAAGTTAAAACCCATCAATCAATCAATCAATCATCAATCATCAATCAACCTTGGAATCCTACATTACAATCACCACCATCTCAAATAACCCAATATCAATCTTAAAATATCAATAATACCTCCGTCCCTCCTTTATCACATTAGAAGATCTAGATTCCAACCCACAAGGGCCACAACCAATAAACAAACCAACACCCAATCACACCCAACCATACAAAGCAAGAAGTGATGGGAAAAATGGGCTGGTGTGATGGATTGCTGGGTTCTTTGATGATGGCGGGTCCTTGCAGAGAGGGTACAGTGCAGTGCAGTGCAGTACAGTACAGAGTAGGTAGAACGAGTTTGGATTTGGTGAATGGATGGATAGATGAATAAATGAATGGATAGATTGATATTGACACTGTAAAGATGGGATGGGTCACGGGATGAGTTACAGGAGTAGAGATTATACTCCATTTTGTTTGAGATGGTGTCGGGTATTATTGATCTTGATGATGATGCGACAATAGTAAGGAAAGATTAAGGGAAAAATAGATAATTAAAATAGCCCTGACTATTAAGTACTGTAGAGTGTTTTTTTGGTGCGTTTGGTGTTTATTAGGTATATATTGGTTTTGGATTTGGGGATATGGATGTAGTGATGGTGATGACGATGACGATGACGATGATGTTGATGTTGATGATAATAATAGTGAGACCACCAAAGTATTGACTGTATCATCCATGGATTACCGAAGCAACGTAGGAACTTGGGGAGAAACGCTACACCGATAATTGTTATTGCTTTATCCATTTGTCCATAATTATATTTATATATTCATTTATTCATCGATTCATTTTATTGATTATGATAACGTGGCTGGCCTGGGCATTGCGTGGCGGCGTGTCATGGTAGGATATGATAGGGCAAAGGCTCAGAGAGTCTTGGATTTGAATTTTTATCCCTAAGCATGCCCTACCGTAGAAGTTACAGTAGATCCTTGGGGGATGATGATGATGATCGGGAAAGCATTTGGATTTTCAAGGTTATTGTAATTGTTGTTTTTTATAGATTGATGAATGGATGGATGGATGGATGGATGGATCCATGCAGTAGATAACTTTGGAAGTAGATAGAAACAATCAGTATTGGCATCAAGAACTCACAAACTCAAGGTGATAGATATATTTAGAAGCCGAGTAACCTAACCTTGAAGATATACTCTCGTGGACAATGGACATACATCGAACCTTCCTTTCCGCTCATCAAGCATCAAGATGCGAGAGTAATACATACTGCACCATACTACCAAGTATATTAATAATAACATCAACAAGATCTTCCAGCTTCCAGCTTCCAGCTTCCAGATTCCAGATTCACATTCAAAGTTCGATGCTCTCCGATATATTAAAATCAGCATTTGATGAACCAACCTTCTTATATGAAGAAGATGAAGGACTAGGAAGCTTCCAAGTTCCAATATATCACGATTCATGAGTAACTTTGGAACTTTCGACTCTGTACCGTACAAGAAGTATAGGTTGGTAATTAATACACAGAGTATAACCAAACAACCAAACAACCCAACATATCGAGCTAATACCCTTCTCTTCCTCTTCCTCCTCCACTCTTACTGTATCATATCATCACCATCTATCTCATGATCCCCAAGGTTCTCTCTCATCCATCTCACGATTCTCATCTCCCTTCCCTCAAACCAAAACCCTACCCATACCCACACCCAAGATTCAAACCCGCATAACACGCAATGCAATACAGAACAATACTCCGTAGAATAAGACAAGACAAAGCAAGACAAGACAAGATGAGACGAAACAAAACAAAACACAACACAACGACAATCTTCGCAAGCATCTAGCTAGCTAGCTGTCTTAGATACCATCTCCCATCTTCAACTGTTGATCTTAATCTCAATCTCAATCACAATCATAATTATAATCATAATCATAAACATAAACACAATCACACCGATTCACACAAAACCTCTGCCGAAAAAGTATAAGGTTACCGAGGATAGAAAAAAATATAAAAAAACACAAGGTTTGAGAATCAATCGTTCGCTTGATGATTTGATATTGATTCTTATTACTCCAATGATAATCTATCCAAGGTTACTGTACTCGAGTATCTATATGCCTCTTTTATGTTTTGACACGGAGAGAAAAATGAAAAGATAATTACTGTAGAAATCACGATATCCAATGTTAGTCAGTTGATGGGTTTTGAGTAGGAGGCGAATATCAGAAGATGAATATCAGAAGATGCCCCATAGCTCGTCTATTATGAGCTCAATGGACGTCCATCCGACCTACATATCTGATATTACAGTAGGTTGTTTATTTGTTCGTCTATTTTTATATAATATTTCAAGGTTATAAGTTAGATACAGTAGGTGGATGAATGGGATGGATGTTTGATGGTGAGGATTATCGAATCCATATACAAATATCAAACTCTACATAATAAAAATACTAAAAAATAAAATATAATCTTCTAAAATCTTGTATTTTTTATATTATTAATAAAATATAAAATGAATCTTTTTATTATTTTGATTAGTATTAACTTTAATAATATATGATATTTTATATTTAAAAGATTATTATTGTAATGTATTTATCTTAATTTATTATTATACAAAATTTCAGATCGTTTTAATGATTAATTAATTTATAATTATTTATTTTTCAAACTGTTAAAACGTATAAGATATAGAGGCGTATATAATATAGGGAGCTCGATTAGATCTTTCTACTCGTAGTATGAATCTATTTATATAATTCATATTATTATCATCTAATTATAAATAGAGAGAGACATAGATCGTTTAATGTAGATAAAATAAATAGATAAATAAATAAATAAATAAATAGATAAATAAATAATAAAATAATAGATAAATAAATAGATAAATAAATAAATAAATAAATAAATAAATAAATAAATAAATAAATAAATAAATAAATAAATAAATAAATAAATAAATAAATAAATAAATAAATAAATAAATAAATAAATAAATAAATAAATAAATAAATAAATAAATAAATAAATAAATAAATAAATAAATAAATAAATAAATAAATAAATAAATAAATAAATAAATAAATAAATAAATAAATAAATAAATAAATAAATAAATAACAAACTATAATTTCAAGTAAGTTAGTCAGTTGTATTCAAATTTCAAGAAGAAAAGGATTATTTTATTAACTATAGTATCTACGGATATTATATATTAAAACAGGACATCTGTATTTGACCTTTGTTCAAACTTTGAAGCCGGCAGATGGCTTTTGGGTCTGGGTATAACTGTAAGATTACTGTACCGAGATACCTAGTTTGGTTATGGTGTTGAGGTCGATGATATCTTCATATGTTTATTGTATGATTAGGTACGTACTTAAACCCGAGTAAAAAGATCATTCATTCTGGGAGTATCGAGCTGGTGGACGTATACCTCGTAGATGGCAAAAATAATATGGGCTGCTTTGGTGGTTTATATGATGTTTGCGCTGGTGTATATATTGCCGTTGCTCTTTCTTGTTGACGTTGTGCTTTTAAACCTGGGTAAGGTTATACTAATTGATACTTTCAGGTTCACGAGTGTTGACAATTTTAGGTACCTATGGGATTAATTGATATCATAGCAATGGCAGATATCAGGCGGAGTAGCATGTCGCAGTCTTCTGAATCCTCTCCATACCTATTCAACACTTACTTGCTCTGTGTTATCGAATCGCAAGTAAGCTTCCTAGTGGCCTGTATGAATTGATATTGGTGGTCACAGAGAATGGCACGAGAGACGCACCTTACCCATACAGCGATTTGCGCAGAAAAGGAGAAGAAAACAAGAGTTACGGATATAGAAATGTGAAAATCAGATCTAATCCAGCGAGCCTAGCTGGAGGACTTACCACAGGGGAACGAGCCATGGCCTGTAGCCCCAATCAGCAAAGGGAATCAGGAGTTCGAAATACTCGAGTATCCTTTCACCACTTATTCAAAATCTGTATGCAATGACGTGTTTCGAACCGCCAGAGAACAAGAGTGGTACTTGAGATATCCATGGATAGATAGAAAGATCCCTTGACACGGCAAATCCATCCTCTCAATCAACTTCTATCGTCATGACCAAATTCATCAAACCGACGACTTCCATGTACACGTTCCTTACCGAATCTTCTTACCGCATCATCTACAATGGTTCTCGCGAGCCAGGCGTAAAACGAGGTTTGTTCATGGTCCCTTGCTGTTGAGAATAGCGTCCACAATATCCTCGGCGTATGCGGTTTTCTCACGCTCTTCCGCTATTCGCTCTCAATTCCAAGAGGGTGCGGAGGATTGAGGAAAAGGTTTCAGCTTCGCGGCATCGTTTTCTGAGTCAGGATCGCGGTGTGTTCGTCTGGTGTTCCTAATATGCAGTAGAGTATTGAGGTTTCTTGTCCAAGATGGCGAATTGCTATTGGCACGGTAAGGTGGAGCTGAGTAGTCCTCTCCATTTCTTGGATACCTCCTCCTGCGGTTTGGGTGTGTGGGAGAGTGTTCTTGTGTTATTGTAGATAGGCGGTATGAGTGAGCATGCTAAAACTGAACGGGTGCTCTCAATACAGTCATACGAAGCCGGGGATCGATCGCACGACCCCAAAACCGAAGCGAGAGAAAAGCGTTGAAGATCTATCGCTTGAACGTTTCCTTACTCCAAGTTTTGCGGCTGGCTGTTTTTTTCGTTGCTCCTCCCCCTCACACATGACGCTTGCTCATGTGTGTTGTTTTGAGGTACGACCGAGTGGGTACCCGATCTGAGTTCATATATATGACACCTCTTCTTAATGCGCTCTCTCCTAACCCGCCATAACGATCAGAACTCTTAGGTCCGTATGAGGTATCTCCGAGCACCCTTTCATACCCGCTCATACTCCTCCATACTCTGAGAATCCATCAACTCACATCATGCTTCTCACAACTCTAAGAGCTCGCCTGTGACTATATTCCGATTCTGAAGCGTTTTAGCTACTCCAGAACTTGCCCTTAGAAATCTACTGTATCGTTGATTCGACACGAAGACATTCAGCATTTTGCCATTTTATCGCGGACATAAATGAGTCGAGTCGTTGTGGTAGCAGTGTGCAGCGAGATAGTGCGTGAAGAGTGGCCTTACCTTATACGGCTTGTACTCTTACATTGATACAAAGTAGAGCTCTCTCTCTCTCTCTCTCTCTCTCTGTCTCATGCACACAGAAGGAAAGCAGGGTACATGCATTGAAGACCCATCGAAACCCTCATTGTATACAACCAAGCAGAACCAAACAAGAAGCTTCAAATCTTACGTCTGACCGATACCAGCATCAAAATCTCAACAAATCCCCCTCTCAATTTTCAAACAAAACGGACAAGACCACAAGATTTCAATCCTGGTTTCATTTCACCCCCTCAAAGGTTCGCCCTAGCAGACCCTTGAAGAATACGCAGTGGTTTGTTTCTGTATCTGAAAAGATGGCATGGCTTTCAAGCAGCATATCTTCTTTGGTATACATGAGATTGATCGATATTTCATGACAGCATCGTCTCTGGGTTGGTGCACACGGATACAAGGACGTTCCTGTAGGAGTAGAGAACTGAGATGGTTTGGCAGCACATGAGCGTTTATAGAACATGGGGCTTTTCTTGATTGAGAGAAAATGGAAAGACTCTTTTTTTGAGTTTGGCATTCTATATATATAGCCTTGAGTCAAAGGATCAATGATGGGGAAAACAGTGAGGAAATGACAGACCTAATGATAATAAATGGTGATGATAATCTTACCTATGAGATATATATATAGATCGAAAGAAGCTTGGAGAGCATGTGACTGGAAATTAAAGTAGTGTGTGGTCCATGCACCCAGGCAAGATTGAGGCTCAGATGTTATCAAATACACCCTGCCACCACATTCATCTTGGTGTAAAGTACTTTTACTCGAGTATTAGAATATTGAGCGAGGGAATCAATGCATCGGATCATCAAGCATGAGGCTCTGGAACCCCTTCACTACTACCTTTCATACTTGTAAAATCTTACCACACCATCATATTGAACCTGAACTATGAGAACGATCCTCATCATGGAGTGCAGAATGGATACCAATTTTGATGACCTGAATCGTATATATTGCACGTACAATTCCTCGAGTCATGATTTTTTCCTGATTTTTCCTGATCTTTACGTCCATTCAATATGGAAGAGGTAAAGGTTAAGCTAACTATGCCGACTTGATCTATTAATCAAGCAACTAAACCAGCTACCACAAGTGATAGAAAAGGCAGTGTAAAACAATTTCATGCTTCATAGTATCTCCTGCTACACGACACGGCATGTCGAATTCTGCGTCCTCCACAGCAACACAAACGAATCACTTATTTCATATTGACATCAAATTATGCATCATGACAAAAAATAAACACGTGTTTTACAAAAGATTGGAATGTATGGCCAATCATTGCGACCCTTCCTATAGTGAAAAAGGAAGCGCCGCACCCAAGATCGATCAATTTTTCTCCATTTCGACTGACGATTCTCAAGGTCGTGGAAACCTCACATCATCACGAAGGACGACGGGTTTCTCACCGAAAATGCTTTATAGCGAATGTGATGTATGCGTTGTACTTCCGTAGAAGTTTGTGAAGAGGAAGAAGAAGAGAATCTTGAGGGGGAACCTTTCGAGACCTTTTATTGACAAAAATTTCTTCGCTTAATCATCCGAAGATCTAAACCGTTTTAAGATTAGCTGGAGTCACCCCACCACCCGCGAAAACGGACGGGACTGGCAAGAAAACTTATAGGTATGCCCCGCGGTTTGAATTGCAATTTGTAACGAACCTCCATCATTTGTTTGCTTTACAATCTCCAGATTTTCTCTTTATTTACGTAGGTCATCGATCGTTTTTGAACAATTTCATCTCATCTTTCCTTTCCTATCTGTAGCCACTTCTTTTACTTACACGTATTATTGTAGCAGATCAGATCAGAGCAGAGCAATATGTCTACCCAAAAGACTGGTCAGTTTCATGCGATCCAAATCCGGGAGGGAAAGATCGTAGAACTTCCTCACTGACATCATATTATAGCCATTATTTCTGTTTTATGACAAGAAGGGGCTTCTTGATCTGGCAAAGGGATTGATCAAGCAAAATGTTCGTCTTCTTGCTTCAGGCGGAACCTCTAAGATGATTAGAGAATCTGGCTTCCCTGTTGAGTATGTCATCATTTCTATCTCTCATGTTTGAGCTTTCCGATCTCGGAAATGTTCCCAACAGTTTCACGATACGTCAAACATATCTCTAATATATACAATCAGAGATGTTTCCGCAATTACACATGCCCCAGAGATGTTGGGTGGGAGAGTGAAGACACTCCATCCTTCAGTTCACGCTGGTATCCTTGCTCGCGACCTTGCATCCGACGAAAAGGATCTCGCCGAGCAAAAAACATTGACAAAGTCGACTATGTCATTTGCAACCTTTACCCATTCAAGGAGACAATCAATAAGATTAATGTTACAATCCCGGAGGCTGTTGAAGATATCGATATTGGTGGAGTCACCTTGATCAGAGCTGCTGCCAAAAAACCACACTCGAGTTACAATCTTGACTGATCCAGGAGATTATCCCGAGTTCTTGGAAGAACTTGAGAAGGGTGATGTCACAGAGCGTAGCAGAAAGTTGTATGCGTTGAAGGCATTCGAGCATACCGCAGACTATGATGCTTCCATCTCGGATATTTTTCCGCAAGCAATACGCTGGAGAGGGTGTGCAAACAACTTGCTCTAAGATACGGTGCCAACCCCCACCAAAAGCCTGCTCAAGCCTACGTCAGTGAGGGTCCTCTGCCATTTAAAGTTCTTGGCGGATCCCCAGGATACGTCAATCTTTTAGATGCCCTCAATGCATGGGCCATTAGTCAAGGAGCTTAAGGCCGCTCTTGGTCACCCAGCGGCCGCCAGTTTCAAGCACGTCTCACCTGCAGGTGCTGCTATTGGTGTTCCTCTCACTGCCGATGAGCGCAAAGTCTACATGGTAGATGATATTGCTGGTTTGGAGAATTCTCCTCTGGCTCAAGCATACGCACGTGCTCGAGGTGCTGACCGAATGAGCAGTTTCGGAGATATGATCGCATTGAGTGATATTGTCGATGTTCCAACTGCCAAGATCATCTCCAGAGAAGTTTCAGATGGTGTCATCGCCCCAGGATTCGAAGATGCTGCGCTTGAGATCTTGAAGAAGAAGAAGGGCGGTAAGTACCTTGTCCTTCAAATGGACCCCGACTTCACTCCACCTACCCAAGAGACGAGAACCGTTTACGGTATCAACTTAAGCCAACGCCGCAACGACATCGTCATCTCCCCTAAATCATTCTCTTCCATCATCACTCCAAAAGATTCCGCTCCCTCTATCAGACTCAGCCGTCCGTGACTTGACAGTAGCCACCATTGCCTTGAAATACACACAAAGTAACTCTGTTTTGCTACGCTCTCAATGGCCAAGTCATTGGATTGGGAGCTGGTCAACAATCTCGCATTCCACTGCACAAGACTTGCTGGAGACAAGGCCGACAACTGGTGGTTGAGATTCCATCCCCGTGTTTTGGGCATCAAGTGGAAGACTGGTACCAAGCGCCCTGACAAGAGTAATGCGATTGATCTCCTCGTCAGTGGCGAATTACCAAAATCTGGACCTGAGCGTGAGGGTTACGAGGGATTCTTCGACGAGGTTCCAGCCGAGTTCACCGAAAAGGAGAGAGAAGAATGGATGTCGAAACTCACTCAAGTTGCAGTTTCGAGTGATGCATTTGTAAGTGTATATTCCTTTATCATCATGTGCTCTACTAACATGTCTAGTTCCCATTCATTGACAATGTCTACCGCGCCGCAAGATCAGGTGTTAGTTACATTGCTGCACCAAGCGGAAGCCAAAATGATTCATATGTCTTTGAGACTGCTGAGAAGCTTAACATCACATTTGTTGAGCAAAGCATTCGTTTGTTCCACCATTAGGTGATTTACAGTTGCGGGATAGGGAGGAAAATTCGCAAGGTTGGAAACCTTGCTTCAACGATTTGAGGGGCAAAATTATAGAGATACCCCTACTATAGAAAGCGACCCATAGGGCGTAACGTGATATGAAAATTCAACATTTTGTAACTATTTTTGATTTGGGCTAGTTATCAGGCACAACATTTCTGCCTATTGTACTTGAATGTAGTGACACCCGTGTTCATATCTAATCACAGTAAGACGGATTTTTTGCGACTCCTGAAACATAGGTAGCATTGTTCAGCCAACGGCAAGACCGTTCTCGATAACCGACCGACCGGACTTGACATGCAGCCACGGCCCTCAACTGGAAACATGTAACATGCAAGCATGCAATGAGCTTTTATTAGAACATCAGGTGTGGTGTGGTGTGGTGTCGTGTCGTCTGGTGTCGTCTGGTGTCGTCTGGTGTGGCACAACAAGGCGTAGAAGGCTTTCGTCAATGGATGCTGGGTTGGGTTGGTGATACCCTGGTTGAGAAGGATGGTAGAGGATGTGCGTGTGGGTGTGGATGTGGATGTGGATGTGATGGAGTCAGCGTTATGGTATGGTGGACGGGTAATTGTTTATTTTTTTGTAAGTGGCTGTGGCACGTGGGATGGGAAGGGGAGGAAGGGGAGAGGGAAAGGGAGAAGGGAAAGGGAGAGGGAGAGGGAAAAAAGGGGAAGAGGGGTGCGCTGCGTTGGATAATTTGAGTTGTGGATGGGAGGTAGGTTGGAAGTTGGTAGATGGCAGGTGGGTTTTTTGGCTGTATTTGGGTTGTGTGATGGGGTGTGGTGTGATATTGGTATTGGTGTTGATGTTGGTGTTGGGATTGGGATGTCATTGATATTGATTTTGATATTGATATCTGTTGATTTGAGGTGATCATTCTGAATGGGATTATGAACTGTGGGCTGTGGAGGGTTGGAGGGACGGAAGAGGAAGGGGAGTGGAGTGGAGTTAGGGATAAATGAATGGGACGAATAGAACGAATTGATGGGATGGAATGAGCGTCTAAATACTAGGTGTTTTCTTTCATTAGTGTTTTCTTATGATCCAAAGTAAAAATCTTGCTCATCATCGATCATCAGTGATGGATGTGATTATTAGATTACTAGATGTCTTTCTTTACCTGGATTGAGCGAAATGTATCTTTTGGAGAGGATAATGATTATGCTACTTGAGCATGAGTAGATTTGTAATTGTAAATGAAAATGAAAATGACATGGATAGCGTAAGGTCTGGTTGAATGACACGATTCTAGTGGATATGCGAGGACTGTCACATCTTAAAAATAGAAATACAGTCCTGTGCTACTGACTCCTGAGTAATACTGTATAGAATTTTCTTGGAAGTCTCTTTTGTACTGTACCTGCGTTAGCCCTGGGAGTATAGTATACAGAGTAGAAGGAATGTTAGATGTTTGTTGGGCCAATTCATGACGTGTAATCTTCTTTCATACATCCATCATACTAGAGTACTCCAGGGCTCCTTTTGACAACTTCATGGTAAATTAGATTCTAGGTACAAGTACTTGTAGGTTCGGATAGGAAGTTGGTTTTCGGTACTGGGGCGATCTATTGGATCCATTTTGATATTAAAATTTTCCTATCAAACGACATTTGTCCAAGCTTCATTTGATAACGAAGGGTTGATTGGAGATTGATTGATTGATAAATGATTGTAATGCTGGCCTAGAAGTGGTACTTGTGGTACTTAAACGAACTTGAAGGTTCAATGCCGCCAAGTCCGTGCTGATGAAGGGGGTCAAAAAGGGTAAATCACGGATTCACGGTTGGTGCTTATGTTGTTTACCGCCCGAGCTAATCTTCGCTAATGCGGAAAGGCTGGGGAGTTCTTGCTGTTTTAATCGAATCGATGATATGCACAAGTGATGAGAAAGGAATATGTTCCTTCCAACTTCCAAGCTTCCTCTTGTTGTACTTCGTTCAGCCAGACTCAACAATGTTTCGATGTTGAACCCCTGCTTATTCATCGTGCACACCATGTTATGTCTCTAAAGCGGCGTGTCTATCATTAGCGAATCATAGCCTAATGAAGGAATTTTCACTCTCACTCGCATATGTTTCCTTCAAGCATTAATATCTGTTTCCTCCAATCATATCCTGGTTCTTGGCTTTCACACTACATTCTGATATGTATGTAGGCGCCAGAAGAGGTCAGCCAGGGGGTATTGGAGGGGACTGATTCCCCGCCCTGCAAATAATCGACTTCAACAGGTCAGATACTGGTCCTGAGTGGTGTCCTGGCCAAAAAATGGGCGCCAAAAAAAGATGAGAGATGGATGGAGTACCACCCTACTCATTTGCTTCTGGTCTGAGGTAATTTCTGCTTGCAATTTTCTGTCTCTAATGTTCCTCGCCTTTCCTTCTATGTCTCTCTATTCATAACTATCTTTCCTATCCACGGGTATGTTCGATGTTCCTCTTGTCGCTTAGAACTAACGAACCTCGAATCACTGGTATTACATCTCGCTCAGCCTTGTGTTGAAACCGCAGTCTTGCCCCCAAAGTTCCAGACAATATATCTACGGGTAGAGCCACCCTTTGTGCTTAAGTTTAGTTGGTGCGAATTGAAAAACGCAACTCTAATGCACACTTCCAGTGGGCGTCTATTTTCGTCCCAATATCTGTAAGGTTAGACCCCAATATTCATCCAGTTTATATCGTTTTCCTTGACTGCGAGGTCAGATTTTGGCCACTAGGTGTCCAATATCCTGGTCTGCATTTGGTCTACAAGTCATATCATTGCTCCCAGCTCCCGCTTTCTTCCTACGTAGTCTTGGATTTCATATTCTGTTTCTTGCTTTGTCGTTGCGCGCGCTACACAAAACCCAACGCCTTCCCTTCTCTTCAAGACCTCTTTCGTCGTTTTTCTTCTCTTGGTAGCTGGTCTCGAATTGTACAACCTTTTCTTCCTTTAACATTCTTACTTGCATGCACTTCCATTGACAGTGCTTTGGTCAAGTCTTTATTGGCCCCACGATATACTCGATTAAATTGCGTCAATTGTTATTTCCTTTCTTGTCAATCCATCACAATGTCATGTTAGTAGTCTGACAGTTAGTTGTCGCTGTTGTATCAGTATACTCATCGTGTTTAGCACCACCAACAAATAAGAGGTGCCCACCTCCCCTCACACAACCACGATCCTCTAGCGATTCATCAACAGCCTCTTCCGCATCCTCACTCAAAGTTCCTCGCACACCAAGATTCGCCGAGGCAACTGCTGTATATTCTCCAGTAGACAATAAAAGGTCACCATTTGCAGACCCTCCAAGAACAGCAGACTCCGAAGCCCAAGTCCCCAAGACTCAAGCATTCATGGCACAATCGCAACCTTCCGATATTGGCTTCGGCTACATTTCGGAAACCCAAAGACAATCACAAGGTGTCCCGGTTGAGATGCCACTTACTCCATCATCACCATTGAAGAGTGCATTGAAGGTACCCGGTACACCAGGAAGAATCATTAACCCTTTAAGTCCGACATTCAGAGAAGAGCAAGTTTTGGAAAAACACGAAGAGTTGACCGAAAAGGAGCAAGCTAAGGATTTGGTACGAGTGCCTGGAATTTAACCTTCTTGAGTTGATACTAATATTTCAATAGAAAGTTAAGACTAGAGTCAGGATAGCTAAACTTCTGTTAAGATGTGTAAACTTCAGTTGTAGTCTAATCGTCCTCGCCATGCTCTCCACAACTTTTAGCATCTTCAATGCAACCAAAGCACTACCACCTCGAAACAATCTTCCGGCTTGGGCAGATGGTACCAAGACCTGGCCTCAAAAAGGTCGTTCTTGCTATATCCTGCGTGTCACTTGCACTTTGTCTAGTCGTCTTCTACAATTATTGGAAAGGAGGACACAAGCGCGCGGAAAAGGT